>LPNX011021930.1:516549-538172 GCA_001517045.1 Pseudotsuga menziesii
TTCATTGCCAAATTTTGCCAAAAAGTGTTACCCATCTTCATGGAATCACCCGAATTTACTAGAGACAAGATAGCTATTTTCCTTTATAATAACAGAATTAAGCATTTCAATGATGTATTGAATCATTTGATGAGTTTATTGTAATGCGACCATAGAAGTAAATAATAATTCTTATCTGGCACAGTAAATAAAACTGGGTTATCATATTCCGACCAACCGTTGTTACTGCATCCTGCCAAATTTAAATTCAGAATATGTTTTGATTTACATTTACCAATGTAAAGGATCTGGATTTTAATAATATCGATCTATATACTTTTCTTACTTCCAGAAATTTCAAGATTTATTATCTGATACATGTCTTCTCCTAACATTTAAGGATTTGCATTGATTGGAAAACTACTTCTATTTCCATGATGACAATTGAATAAAATCTAAGAGCACCTTTAGACTTAGTTCTATATTATCATGATTAAACTCATTTATGATTTTCCAGACTATACTACCACAAGAATGGTTATAAAATTTTACATAAACTACCTACATATACTCACTTACACAATTCTTGTAAATCTTTGAGCATGAAGGATAACAAAAGTCTTTTTCTTATCATAAGGAATCTAAGGTTACTAAGAGATTGTTATTATATTGGTAATAACAAGTAAAAGGGATTAGAGTAACCCTACTTCAAATTTGTGGATTATAAAGCTTGAATACTACAATTTAAAGTTATATGAAGAGAAAATGACAAGTCTTTTACTCTCTATGCAAAGCTAAAGCAAATGGCATTACAGTTGTAGAATTATAACTATCTATATCTAACGTTACTCCATTATCTTATAGACTTTAAAGAAAAGATAATTCTCTTGTTTTCTTCTGAGACTAGGGTAAAAGGCAACCTAGCATTAAGTTTTATGAGCAAAAATCATTTTACCTTAAGCTCATATCCTTATAACTTTTAAAATTGAAAATCATTTCCTTTAAGCCTAGCTACCTCACGACTTAATCTTGAACAAAATTTAAATGCAAAGTATTAACATATATAATGCAAATTTTTGAAAACATTAATCTAATGTTCATGGTTGTGAATCATGTGGCAGGTAAAAACCATAGCATAGCGACCAAATGGAAAATCCATACGATGATTTTTTTGGTAAAACAATCGATGGGGGTATCTTGTCGAAGGACATTAGAAATTCGACCCACTTGCATGCAATATATTAAACTTCGATGTGGTCACTCTGGAGCCATGCATTGGCGCTATATATTTGTTGACTCAACCCTAATTCGCCATTCCTCCTTTGCTCTCAGGCCTTTGGCCGCTCTACAAACCCTTCTGGACCATGCTACTGTTGTGTTGACCGCCAATGAACCTCCTGTTGCTTTAGCTCCTTGTGAGCTCTGCTACTACATTGTGAGGGTGATTGGAGTGTTTATATACTTGCTGCTTGCCTCTGTAAAACCGCCGTTGTTTGGATTGGCTCAGTTGGGTGACAGTCCTACCTTTCTCTATTCCCGCGAGAGTGATTATCCCTTCAATAAAGCGTGGCTTGTACTACCTGGTGGCTGTGTGATAGTTGATAGAGAGAACGTTGCAGCTGTAGGGTTTTACCTTCTTCATTTATTCGCTGGGGGTTTCCTTTTGCTGTTAGAGGTTGAGCGAATTAACATCAATCTTTTTGCCATCGATTGGCAGGCTCCTTGTTCGAACTGGCCATGGCGTTCACTGTGAGGGTTTATCAACCGACAAGGTAACTACTACCTCATTTTATTTAATGTTACAACAATATATACATGTTATTATATATCTTTTACACTTGAAACAAACGCTAACACTTAGTTGTCTACTGGATAATGTAGGTATATCTGCTACCCTTCTCTGCAAACAAAAAGAACGAGGGTTACGACACTATGGCCATGGTAAGCCCTCGTCTCTCCATGGCTTGTTCACCTTGTGTGATTCTTTTAAGGAAAGCGATGGTTTGGTCGTTACGACCCTGTTTAACCTTTAAGGTTTTTAGTGGTTTGTTTTTAATGTTAAGTAATAGGGTTTAAACCCTAGCTCTCATGTAGAGCTCTCCGGCTTCGACTGTGAGTGTAAAACCTTGCCTGTAATTATTATGATGTTTTATGAAGCCGAACTGGCCCAAATTGGCATCAATCCCCCCTAGGTGGGCCAATCATGCTCCAAATCAGCCCAAATGGACATGAATTGCTATGTGGATGTGGCTGAGGTTACATGGGGAAATTATTACACCTTTTCATGTGTGGGTGTGGAAATATGGGTGAGTGAGAGTCTCTAGGTGGTATTCAATGCACCAAATCAACCCAAAATTGGGAAAAATCCACCTGTAGTGCTCCTAGTCAACTAAGTTGTCCACATTCAATGAATGGGAGTGCGCCATAAATGATGAGTGTGCAAATGTGGCTGGTTGACTGATATGGAGTGCTCATATGGGTTTGAATGCACCAATTTTACTAGTTATTGGTCCAAGTAAGCACCCTAAGTCCAAAACCATAGTGTATTAATGCAAAATTCAATAAAATTCACTAAGGAGTTAAACTAAGGTACTAAGGGGTTGGATTATTGTTCTAACACCCTCTCTTAATCTAAAAACTTATTACAACACAAAAAATGAAGGAGGCTTCGGAAACAAAGGCTCAAGTCACCTCAATTACATAATTCATAAATTTTATTTGTCCATATAAACCGAGGAAAAGAAGGAAAAACACATGGGACAAAACCTTCCCTAAAGAATGGACATGGGGATGAAACCTGCAACAAATAGCATAAAATCACCATCCATCACTCACCCCAATAAAATATCTCAGGTAAGTGAAGGTATTCTCTGTGAAAGTCTTGGTGAAAATGTCAGTAGTTTGCTCAGTGGATGGGCAATACTGCAATGAAATCACCCTACATGCACTAAGCCCCGGATGTAGTGCACATGGATCTCAATGTGATTTGTTTTTTTCCTCTGAAATAGATTAGTATATATTTTATGGAACTTTTATTTTCCACCCAAATGCCGGTGGGAGAATCAATTGTGACACCAAATTCCCGAAGAATTCCATACAACCAAACACACTGTGTAGCTACATTGACTGCTGCCCTGTACTCAGCCACTGCTGATGAGAGTGAAATGGTGTGATGTTTCTTACTTGAAGATAAAATTTGGCCTTCAGAAAGAATAAATACAAAACCTGAAGTTGACTTCTTGTCAGTGGGATCTCCATCCCAATCTGAATCAGAAAATCCATCTAGTTGGAGTGAAGAACTAGATGAGTAGTGCACCCCGAAATTCTTTGTAACTTGGACATACTGAAGAATTACTTTTTCAAAATTCCAATGGACCTCAAGTGGCTGGTGCATATGTATTGCTACAATACTTACAACATAATATAGATCTGATCTTGTATGTGTAAGATAGAGCAAGCTTCCCACTAGTTTCCTGTAGAGTGTAATATCTACCAATGGAGAATTGCAAAATTCAAACAATTTGATTCCAGAAAGAAAGGGAGAATTAGATTCCTTACACTCAGCCATGTTAAAATTACTAAGCCAATATGAAGCATATTGTGGTTGACTTAGCATGATGCCCCTTTCACTTTGGTCAATTTCCAAACCCAAAAATTTCCTTAGCAATCCTAGATCGATAATGGGAAATTCATTGTGTAAATATGACTTAATTGAACCAATTGAACTGGTGCAAATCCCTGTAATTAGAAGGTCATCAACATAAATAAAAATAACCTGAAAAATACCATCATGTTGCTGCAAATATACATTAGGATCTGATTTTCATCTAGTGAAACCAATAGAGAGCAAGAAAGCATCCATTTTAGCATACCAAGCCCTGGGGGTTTGCTTGGATCCATATAGTGATTTATTGAACCTAGAAACAAGTGAAGGATCCTATTGAAAAAATTCATATGGATGCACATATATCTCCTCCTGTATCTCACCATGCAAGAATGCACGTTTGACATCCATGTGGTGCACTTGCCAACCCTTACTAGCTGCAATTGCTAGACCTAGTCTTATGGAGTCTATCTTTACAACCGGTGCAAAAGGTATCGGTATAATCCACACCATATACTTGAGATTAGACCTTAAAAACCAATATTTCTTTTTATTTAACATCTAAACCATTAGCATCAATTTTGGTTTGGAAGATCCACTTGCATTGAATAAGCTTCCTCTTGGGAGGAAGGGGAACTGATCCCATGTCTCATTCTCTTGGAGAGAACATAACTCTTATTCCATTGTTGTTTTACATATTGGGACATTAAAATATTTCTGATATGTTTTTGGATCATATACAATCATCATATAACAGTGCCCAGCAAGAGCACTATCACTTGCAAAGAAGCATTACTAGTTTGAGATCTAGTCTTCCTAGGCTCTTGGGGATTGTCAACCAATTCCCCTGCATTTTGTAGGATTTTTTCATCCCACCTAGGCCTTTATGGTGAATAATATATAGAAATATCATCTTCATCCATATTTTTATCAGACATATCAGAAAAATCAGAGCATGAATCATCACTTACATCATCGAATGGTTGAGGAGAAGATCATTCCCCCAATGCAAGCTCAAAATATGGTATTGGTTCTTCTTCAAATTGCACACTTCTTTCAACAAATATCTTGAGTTTGGAACTTTCAAAGAGTTTGTAACCTTTTGTATCCTCTTCATACCCAACGATTATGCACTCCTTGCTTTGTGGATGCAAGTCCCTCTTTTTAGAAGAAATTTGAGCCCATGCTCTAGTTCCAAAAATCCTGAAATCTGAGACATTTGGTTTATGTATAAACCATGCCTCATAGGGAGTATTTCCTTTTACTGATTTGTGGAAGGATCTATTTTGTATGTATGCATTACAATTAATGGCCTCATCCCATATCTTGGGACTTAGAACCCTTGCTTCAATCATGAAAATGGTCATCTCCTTGAGAGATCTATTCTTCCTCTCTGCCACACCATTTTGCTGTGGTGTTAAGGGAGTTGAGTTGTATTTGGATGCCACACTCCTCACAAAGGTTCTGTAGGTTCTTGTTCACATAATCCTTCCCATTATCAGTCATAAGGATCTTAATCTTATTCCCACTCTGATTTTCTACCAATCCCTTCTAAATCTTCAATTGTTCAAAAACTTCAAACTTTAATTTGAGGAAGTACACCCAGTAGAATCTTGAGTAATCATTGATAAATGTGAGTACATACCTTGATCCACCATATGATGCAGTGGGATTAGGACCCATCATATCTGACTTTACCAACCCAAGTGGTTGTGTGGCTCTCCTTGCCATCCCCTTCGCATAACTTCGCTTTGGATGCGTCCCAACTACACATCCAATGCATTCCCCATTTGATGATTTGAATGTGGAAGTCCTTCCACCATCTCATCTCTGTGTAGTTCTTGGAGGTACTTGTAGTTCATGTGACCAAACCTCTCATGCCATAGCTTGGAAATATCATTGGCATGTGAGAGAATATATTGGTCATTGGAAGTGGGGAGGAAATTCAAAAACTTGTACATCCTCTCATGGTGGTCTACATACCCAATTGCAATGACTTGGTTTGATGATATTTCTGCAATCTCTACCATGTCTGGAGTGAAGATCACTCTCTTCACCTCTCTTGTATGGGTCATTTGATATGCTGACAGCAAATTTTCTACAAGGTATGGTAGATACAACACATCACTGAAGAAACCATGCTCTAAGTCAATCCTACCAATCCACTTGGTCTGGATTGTGGAAATTGAACCCAAGTGATAGAGCAATTACACTCACAAAATTGCTAATCAACATGCAAAAATTAACATCAAAGGAGACCGAAATTGGAGCATAACACTAATCTGTATCGAATAAGTGTACAATAGGCAACCTTTTGAAGTAATAGGCTGCTGCAATATATAATTACATGAGATATTCGAATGCATAAGGATGCCATTCGAAATAGTCAAAAAGTAGGCTTACTAAATCTAGTCAAATCCCCCATAGGTGCATAAAACAGTTTCCAAATCCACTAGGATGCTCACGAATTGGAAAAGTCAAGTAGGAAAGCTAATAAGGGATGGAAATACAACTCATACATGCTTTTTTTAGGAAAAAAGGATGGAGGATGATGTGGAAAAAAAACAAGTCAACTACAGCTAGTCTTGCTTTCCCTTTTGCCTTAATTCTCAATAAAACAAGCAGCTTTACAGGAAAAGAAGATATGCACTTTCAAGGATCTGGAATAAAGAAAACATGCTAAATATGGTTTCCAGGAGGTTTCCCAAGCACTCCATGACTCAATTTTATCAAGTGTTGACTTCTATGACATGTAGAAGGAAACTAGCATAGAGTGGAATATAGGAGACTAGATAATAAGAAAAAAATGAATTAATTAATGTCTAAGATAGGTAACTATGGGTTGATTATTCTAACACCCCCCCTTAAGCCTAAATTTATGAGTAAATATCAGAAAACTATAGGGCCTAGCAACAAGGATTAGTCACCCTTTACATACTACTTGTCCATTCAACCAAGGAAAGAGGCAAAACCCCAGTGGGAAAATCCTCCCTTAAACATGGACAGTAAAACAAATTTGAAAATATTGTCATCAATAATGCTTCACCGCATGATCAGCGATCCCCAGTAGTGATTTGAGATTCCTGAATGTCTTTTCACAAAAAACTTTGTTGAATATGTTTGCTACTTGTTCTAGAGATGCACATAAGAGTAGATGAATGGTGCCATCATGCACAAGCTGTCTAATGTAGTGCATATGGATCTCAATGTGTTTGGTTCGATGTCTTTGAACTGGATCATTGCAGATTCGAATGGTGCTTTGATTATCACAATATGTAATAGTTTAAAACTATGATTCGAAGCCACATTCTCCAATTATTCCCTGCAACCATAAACATTGAGTTGCTGCATTTACAACTCCTCTATACTCTACTTCTATATATGAGAGTGCTATGGCACTCTGCTTCTTGCTTGACTAGCTGATTGGTCCTTTTGCAAGCATGAACACATATCTTTATGTTGAATTTTGATCTATGTTGTCACCTGCCCAATCACTGTCAGTAAACCCAGTCAAATCAAGATCAGATTTAGCTTTGTAGAAGATCCCATGAGTTCTTGTTCCTTGAACAAAGTTAAGGATCCTTTTGGATTCTCTCCAATGGATCTCATGAGGCTGACCCATGTATCTTGAAGCTACACTAACTGCATTATATAGATCAGGTCGAGTGTGTGTAAGGTAAAGCAAACACCCAATCAACTGCCTATACAGTGTATTATTTACCATAGGAAAAGAACCTGCTTCTTCAAGCTTAACTTATGAAAGGAAGGGAGTCTTGCTTGGCTTGCAATCTTTCATGTTGAACTTGTTTAGAAAATATAAGGCATACTTGTACTGATGTACTTTGATTCCATTTTGGGATTGAGCAATTTCGAGACCCAAGAATTGGTTCAACAATCCCAAATCAGTCATAGAAAATGCATGGTTCGTTGCATCCTTCAAGGATGCAATCTCTTTCTTTGAACTTCCTGTAATCAGAAGGTCATCCACATACAAGAAAATAATCATCAAAGAACCATGAATCATCTTCAAATAAACATTAGGATCAAACTTGCATTGAACAAAACTCAATGAAAGCAGAAAGCCATCAATATTGGCATACCAAGCCCTGGAGGCTTGCTTGAGCCCATACAATGATTTATTTAACCTGCAAACAAAAGATGGATTAGATACAAACCCTCAAGGTTTCTGCATGTAAATATCTTCAATGACATCTCCATTTAGGAAAACACACTTCACATTCATGTGATCTACCTCCCACTGCTTCGAAGCTGCAATGGCTAAAGCTAGCCTTATGGGGTCCATCTTTTCCACTGGTGTAAAGGTTTCATTGTAGTCAGTACAATGTACTTGTGAGTAGCCCTTGGATACCAATATTGCTTTATATTTCAAAGGTGAAACATTAGGATCAAACTTAGTTTTGAAAAACCACTTACATTGAACTAGCTTCCTCCCTGGGGGAAGATCAACCAGTTCCCAAGTGTTGTTCTTCTGGAGCGAGCTGAATTATTATTTCACGACTGTTTTCCATATTGGATCATTTGCTTCATATTCATATGTATGTGGATCTGATTCAGCCATCAGATATCACTTCTCAGCAAATAAGGGATCTTTCATACACAGGGCACTCTCAAACTGAGGTCTAGTCCTCCTAGTGTCACTAGGATTTCCAGCTAGTTCCCCAGCTGCATGAATGGTATTTTCTTCCCATTTTCATCTTGTAGGACTGTCAAGATATGCAATCAAATCATCATTATCAGACATATCAGAATCATCAAACTCATTAGTCTCTCCACTTACAATCAATGGATCTGGTGGTGAAGAAGACTCTCCAACTTCAACTGCTACTAAAGGCTCTTCTTGGAAATGAACACTTCTTTCAATGAAATATTTGTTAGTGCTCAATTTGATCAGATTGTACCCTTTTTAATCTTTAGAATACCCAACAAATAGGCACTCTTGGCTTTGGGGCTGCAAATCCTTTCTCTTTTCAGTTGGAATTCTAACCCAATCCTTTGAGCCAAAAATCTTGAAATGGGTCACATCTGGCTTGTGCCCACTCCAAGCTTCAAAAAGAGTCATACCATCAATATACTTATGAGGCACCCTATTTTGGATGTAGGATGCACACTTTATAGCCTTGTCCCAAAAATTTGGTGGCAAAGTCTTAGCCTCCATCATACAGGTTGCCATCTCCTTCAATGACCTGTTCTTTCTCTCAGCAACACAATTTTGTTGTGGTGTGTAAGGGATCGAATGCTGCATTTGAATACCTGGATCTTTAAAATACTGAATGAACTCAAACTTGACATACTAACCACCATTGTCAGATTTGAGGATCTTGAGTCTCCTCTTATACTGGTTTTCAACCAAGGCCTTAAAGACTTTGAAGAGTTCAAAAACTTCAGACTTATGATTTAGTAAGTAAACCCAACAATACCTGGAAAATTCATCTATGGATGTCAGTTCATATTTGGTTTGACTCATGGACATATGAGGAAATGGACTAGAAATTTCATTGTTGATCAACTCAAGAGGTGCATAGGTTCTCTCATGACTAGCTCTCCCAAATTTATGCTTTGGGTGTTTTCCTAGGATACAACCTTGATAGACTCCCTTGGAAAACTTGATCTTTGGTAACCCTATGACCATATATTTTTCACTCAAATTAGAAAGGTACTTGTAGTTAATATTTCCAAATATTTCATGTCAAAGCTTGCTTTCCTCATTACCATGAATCAAAAGAGAAGAGGGGTTTGAGTAGGGTAGAAAATGGGAAAACATGTATACCTTCGAAGTGTGATCAACAACACCTTTTGCTATGACTTTACCATTCAAAATATCTGTGATTTCAACATTATCAGGGGAGAAGATGACCTTCTTTAGAGACCTTGTGTGAGTCATTTTATACACTAACAAGATATTAGAGGAAAGACTTGGAACATACAACACATTATTGAACTTACCATGGTCAAGATCGATCCTTCCTTTTCCCAAACTGTCAATGAGAGATTCATCTCCCAAAACTATTTGTGGACCTTTCAACATGTCAAGAGAGGAGAATGTGTCTTTTGTCGAAACCATATGTCTCGAAGCTCTAGAGTCTATGATGAAGCTAGGTGAGCTTGATGTGACAGCAACCAAAGCATGTAATCTCTCCCTGTCCTCTAAATTTTATCCTCCTTCCCTCTTCTTTGAGAAATCAAGAAGGGATATGTTATTCTTCTCCATGAGTTGGGTCAACATGTCAATTTTCTTCTTCATACAAGAGCTTTCAGGATGATAGCCCTTACTGTAGTATGCGCACTTGCTCATTTCTCATTTGTTCTTCTTCTTCTGGAAGTTCTTCTTAGAGCATTGGGGATCATCTTGAGGCTTGTTCTTGTCTCTCTTTTTCTCAGGTGGCTTTTTAGATTTTTTCTTCCTTTTTGAATCCACCCTTGAATCTCCAGCAACTAGAGCTTGGTCTTTGGAAGGTTTGATGGTGCCCATCATCACCAACTTATCTTGTTCCTGTGTGAGGGATTCCATGAACTCTGCAAGCTTAGGCATATTCCAAGCTCGAGCTGTCAACTTGGTAGCATGGAAGGTTGAGACAAATAATGAATAGTCAGGGCCAAGCTTCAAGAGTATGGACAAAACTAGTTTCTCCTCCTCCTTTTCAATCCTATACTGTTTTAGCTGCAAAACAAGGGCTTTAAACTTGGAAAAATATAGTTGCAAGGATTCTAAGCTGCTGGGACTCAAGGAGATCAGCTCATTCTCAATTTCATGTCCTCTCATATCATCCATATTACCAAAAATCTCTACTATATTATCCCACACTTCATTAGGTGATTTCAATCCATCAAGATGGAAGAGGAGGTCTCTTGAAATGCTCAGACACAAAAGACCATAGGCCTCATCCCTCCTGTTGTGCCATTTTATTTTCTCTGTAGTTGCATTGGGATCTGCCTCAGTTTCCATAGTAACCCTGTAGAGACATTTCTCTCTCAACAATATCTCCATCTCAGCTTTCCATTCAAAGAAATTAAATGGAGTCAAGGCGATCTTCTGAGATTGGTCCATAGCTCAGAAACTGTGCCCTTCAGTCAACAGAATATGTTCCCAGTCAAGATGTCGAACCTGCAATAGCAATATGGAAGGAGAGAAATCGATCTACAAAGGCTTTGATACCATGTGGATATTGAACCTAAGTGATAGAACAATTACACTCACAAAATTGCTAATCAACATGCAAAAATTAACATCAAAGGAGATTGAAATTGGAGCATAACACTAATCTATATTGAATAAGTGTACAATAGCCAACCTTGTGAAGTAATAGGCTGCCACAATATATAATTACATGATATATTTGAATTCATAAGGATTCCATTCGAAATAGTCAAAAAGTAGGCTTACTAAATCTAGTCAAATCCCCCATAGGTGCATAAAGCAGTTTCCAAATCCACTAGGATGCTCTCGAATTGGAAAAGTAAAGTAGGCAAGATAATAAGGGATGGAAAGACAAATCATACATGATTTTATTAGGAGAAAAGGATGGAGGATGATGTGGGAAAAAATCAAGTCAACTACACCTAGTCTTTCTTTCCCTTTTGCCTTAATTCTCAATAAAACAGGCAGCTTTATAGAAAAAGAAGATATGCACTTTGGAGGATCTAGAATAAAGTATGCATGGTAAATATGGTTTCCAAGAGGTTTTCCAAGCTCTCCATGACTTATTTTTAGCAAGTGTTGACTTCTATGACATGTAGAAGGAAACTAGCATAGAGTGGAATATAGGAGACTAGGTAATAAGACAAAAATGAATTAATTAATGTCTAAGGTAGGTAACTATGGGTTGATTATTCTAACATGGATTTATAAATCATCCCCCATTTGAACTATTAGGCCATCATTTGAATGCGTGGAGGAGAGTATTTCTCTTGCGGATACCATGTGTCTATATGCTCCCAAATCAGTGATAAAAAATGAGGAATTAGAGGTACCTTCTACCAAAGCATGACATTTATCCTTGCCATCTGAACTGGAGGTTCCATCCTTGTTTGTTGTGCTGTCAGGGACTAGAATGTTGTTCTTTTCTAGCACCTGCACCATCTAGTTAACGGTTTTTTTCATGCATGAGCTCTCTGGATTCCATTCCTTGTGGAAATAGGCGCATTTGGTCTTCTCTTTTCCTCTCTTTTCCTTCTCCTTGGGAGGATTCGAACCCCCATCACTGGATTTGGGTTTTTTCTGGTTTCTTTTTCTTTGGAATCTTTGAATTATTATCCTTGGGATTTCCCTTTAAGGCATTCAAAACTCCAATGGACAAAGCTTGATCCTTACCCTTGATGTTTCCCATTTGGACTAGCTTGTCTTGCTCCTGAGTGAGTGACTCCATGAAGCTATCTATACTTTCCATTTGGCAGTTTCAAAGTGTTAACTTGCCAAATTGAAATGTGATGATAAAGACTGAGAATTTTTGCCCCAAATTCAAAGGATGGAAAAAATCAACTCGTTCTCTTCTCAATGCCACATTGCTTCAACTACAACAAAAGTGACTTAAAATTGGTAAATAAGTCCTGGATAGTGTCAAAGGGCGTTGGGATCAGGCCGATGAGCTCGTTCTCAAGATGGTGTCCTCTTAGTTCATTGATTTTCCCAAATAATGTCTCTAGTTTTAACAAGAATTCATTGGGAGTGGTTAAAATGTCTATGTGGAAAATATCTCTCTTGATATACTCAGGCATAACAATCCATATGCTTCATCCAATCTGTTGAAGTACTTGGCTTTATCTACAACAGAGTTTCGATCCACCTTGGTACCCATGGTAACTCTGTAGAGACCTTTGGCCCTTAATTGAATCACCATCTCTTCCTTCCAATCGAATAAGTTGAAAGGTGTCATCAATATGTGGGTAGCTTCCATTTCTTCCTACGCTAACGGTGATGAAGTTTCTAAATGTCCTGCAAAACTAACTCAATTTTAATCTAGAATTTCTCTAAAAATGCAGGTCAAAATGCTCTCGATTGATCTGCAACTCAATAAAATCCACTCATCTCTCTGATACCATGTGATAAATTCGACCCATGGGAATATCTAGGTGCCTTATAGAAACTCACAAATCGAATTTGGTGCAAAACCAAAAAAAAACCATTAAATGAGAAGCAATTTACACATGCAATGTGAATAGAAACACGTTATATTTTGAATGTATAACATAAATACATGTTAGTAACAGGTTTATATTACATCAAAAGTGTTTCTTGAGTATTTAGAATCCCAATGTCACTGTACAAGTGAAAATTGCCAAATTGGCATCAATCCCCCCATAGATGGGCCAATCACGCTCCAAAGCAGCCCAAATGGCCACAAATTGCTATGTGGATGTGGTTGAGGTAACACGGGGCAGTAATTACATGTTGGAATGCATGGGTATGGAAATATGGGTGAGTGAGAGTCTCTAGGTGGCATTAAATGCACCAAATCAGCCCAAAATTGGATAAAATCCACCTCTAGCACTCCTAGTCAACCAAGATGTCCACATTCATTGAATGGGAGCACACTGGAAATGATAATGGAACACATGTGGCTAGTTTACTGATCTGGAGTACTCATGTGGGTGTGAATGCACCGATTTGAGTGGTTATTGGTCCAACTAAGCACCCTAAGTCCAAAACCATAGTGTATTAATGCAAAATGCAATAAAATTGACTAAGGAGATCAACTAAGGTACTAATGCATTGGATTGTTATTCTAACATTTTAATGGAGCTTCTCAAACCTTGTATTCATGGAAACCTCATCCCTAGACTCTTGGACGACCTGGGCTCAATATCCATCCTTGTAGGATCTCCCTTCCACCTCACCCATGAGAATCTCAACCATCCCTATCCTCCCATGGCTATGGATTGGCTCACCTTCATGGGTAAAGGGAGGAATTCGATGGTACAAAAACAAAACTCTAAACAAATTTAGCCAAGAAGAGTGAGCACTAGGTGGAGAAGTTTCAATCTTTGGAGGCAAGTTTTTTCTTGAGAAATGACAACTTCTCAACACTAAGGATCTTGGTTGTAATTTATTTCTCTTATTTTATTAATGCATTGAAATTTCATTTCCCATGAATCGTATTGTGTATTGAGTGACTTGTTTCATTGTTGAGTCCCTTAGTCATCAAAATAGGATTAGAGATTGTATTTGTTACTTTGCTCTTGTATGTGCTTTGGTTGTGTGTTTCATGCAGGTGAATCTGTGGAGATATACAATTCCAAAGAACTGGCACATTACATTCATGAAAGGTAAAAGAATCCATTCCAAGCCTTTATCAATCTTAGGGGAAGCGCTTTCATTGTTGTGACGCATTTATTCTATCTTAGAGTACTTTAGGCTAGGGAAACAACTTCTGACCATAGAAGGTGAGTATTTCCAATAAAAAATATGGCGACTCCATTGGGGAGAGTATTAGGACTTCTAGTTATCCTTGGTTCTTTCCTTTCTTCAAACCTCAATTTCTTCATTGATCAGATCTACTAGTTCTTTAGTTGGATTTGATTTGAGATTGATCAGATCGACTTTGATCTGTCCAGATCTCCCTCATATGCTTTATTTCCTTGCTTTTAATTATCATTTGATGCCAGTAAATTGAACACTAATATTTTTTTTTCTCCTTGTGTCTTGTTTTGGAATTTTCAAGTGCCACCACACCTCGGTAGTTTACTAAGTGCGTCCACCACACTTTCTACAGAGGAAACAAGTGGTGCCACTGCAAAAATACATTGGAAAAAGAGCGGTACCATTGCTCTATTCTTGTTGTAAAAATGCGGTGTTGGAGCACTAACGCTCTATGCTATACCTTCAAGTAGTGGTTCCAGGTAGGGTTTTTAGTCTCAGTGTAATTTCCAAGCATGAAATTTATATTTTTGTTTTCTAAGATTGTTCTGGCTTGTTTCTAGTAGTTTCATTTCTAAATTGAAATATGGAAACTGATTTAAGCTTGGCTAGGTTAGACCTCCAAGAACTAGTTGAATTGGCTTATGAACTTCTTATAGTTCTCAGTTTGGTTGATGAATAAATTTGAAAATAAAGTGTAGATCTAGATCTCTGAAAGTTGTGTGATCAACTTGAAAGAAAATAGATTTGCTTTTAGTTTCTTCATAGTTTAATTTGAGGTTGTTTCCATTTTATTTTTTAAATATTGAGAGAAAGGTCTAGGTTGAGCTTAGGTATGAATTGGTAGAGACTTGATTGGTCTTATAGACACTCAAGTGTTTACATTTTGTTTTTTTCCCAAGTGTTCTTACTCTCAAACAAAAAGAAAAAGTGTGTTGTGTGCACCTTATTTCCATTTTGAAGAAGTTTGTAAAATATGATGTGTTGAGTAGTCATCATAGTCTTTCTTTTAGAAAGATTTCTTGTCATTTTCCTTTTAAAAATTCTTTTTTTTGAAGTCAAGATGTGCTTGAAATATGTTTGAATATATAGTTCAATGTTTGTTTGCTTGGGATTTAGTCATTTTAGATAAGTAGGAACCGAACCTCTATCTCTCCCTTAAGTAGGTCATTTCAAGAAAGTGAAGGAAAAATATTCACATAAGCATTTTGAATGGTTTTACTTTTATGTAATCATCTCATGCATTGACCTAATTGTGAAAGATAAAATGAAGCATTAGACTTAGGTTAAAATTTGTAGAAAAGTGTGATAGGTTAGATACGTGTTTCGACATCTTTAGGTGTAGGAGCTATCATTATTTTCCTGCACTGAATTCCAGAGATTGTGCAGTTCTTCCATGTAGCATTGGTATATAGAACGACCTTTCACATACCCTTGAGGTACATATAAAGGTACTTCATGTACTCAATTGTATATCGGAATTCCGCTTTCCAATGGTTGTACATTAGAAAACATTAATACGGAGTGGATCTCCCACACACCTTGTGTATATAGGGAGACACTTTTAGGGATCATGAGACCATCTGAGAATAGCCCTTTGACCATCCTATCACCACAATACACCGACAACAACACTCAGGGATATTACTATGCACATGCCTTCTAGGTGTTCGAGTGTTCAAAAAAGGTTACGTCCCCAATCCTCCTTGTCGTGTCTCACTATTGGACCCTACGGTATATTGCGAGTTGTGGTGGTTTGACAATCCTGTGAGGATCCCAAATTTTTACAAATCCTATCACAAGTTCTGATTGTTGCTTTAGTTTGAGTAGCATTTGATTTTTCTGACTAGATAGGTTTTTTTTATTTTTGAGATGAGTTTGATTTTTGCAAAATGGTTGATTTCCCATGGAGGAGGTCCCATCGGTTACAAGGGTTATCACCCTAAATTCCTTTGAATCCTCTGGCTCACCCTCCCATAGAAAGAGACATGGAGAACAATTATGAGGTAGCTAGCACTTCTATGCCTGAATTGGAAGGAATTCTAGTTAAAGAGGAAGGATTTGAATATGCTCTTCCTAATGCTCCTGGGATAGACCTATCTAGACAACCAATAGTGGAGCGACCATCCTCTCGAAGCACATCCTTTGTCTTCCGAACTCCTTCCGAAGATGGGATTAATAAATTTTATCCTAATGAAATAATAACTCCTATATTTGGACCTAATGCTCCATTTTTTGAAATTCCCTTGCTCAATCTATCTCTCAGTTTGGTACCACTACTACCATGAATGTGTCAGCTATGGAGTTGACCCAAAACTATAGAATACCCTTTCCCTACCTTTTACCTAGTGATATTTCAGGTATGCCATTGAATATTCTTTCTAGTGTGGCTCTATCCAATCCTCCACCTACACCTATGGTGTCTAAACTTGCCATTCCTCTTCCTCCAATTGTTCAACCTAGTGGTCATACTTGTCTTGGTCCTATTGGACCTGCTTCACAGCCTCCTACATCATCTTGGGTCCCTCATCGACAACCTAACATTGGTAATCAATACCTTAGCAAGGAACACTACAATAATTCCTTATATGTCCCTTATCCTAGAGGAGTCACCAATTAGTGGGATTAACCTACTTATGAACCTTAATCCAGACTTAACTAGGTGTAACCACCATTTATGGGTCAAAATGATCCTAACTATCAACAATTTGGTGGGTTTTACAAGAAAAATCAACAAACCTTTGTTCCTATCGAGGTAGCCTTACCTTATAAGTATTACAACTATGCAAAACCTAACCAACAACTCTCATTCTTAGCTACATCATATTTTCTTGACTTGTCGAACTTAATAAATGACCCCATTCAACATGATCCATTTTGGCCTACCATCCTGGCCAAAATTTCCTCGGACATTACAAAGTTTGATGGAAAGCAAGGAGAAGATCCCAAAAACCATTTGATGACCTTCCATTTGTGGTGTTCATCTAACTCCCTTGTGGATGATTCTATCTAATTGAGACTCTTCTAGAGAACATTAACCAACATGACCAAAAAAGGGTATAGTGAACTCCCACAACACTCGTTTGTGGATTTCAATCCATTGGAAACAATGTTTCCTACTCATTTCCAGTTACCTATTTGGTATGAGACTGGTACAAATATCTTGACCTCTCTTCGACAAAATAACTCTACTCACATATTAGATCATATTCATGAGTGGAGGAGGTGCCAAAGGTTAATCAAGGTTCCCATTCCAGCTGAAATCTATTCCCATTTCAGAACTTTATATGATTTAATTCCTAATACTCCTCATCCCGGCACTGATCCTACTAAGCCACCTTCAGAGACTCTTGTGGATTTTGTTGTTGGTACAATCCAACCTTCATCTACAATGAAGTCCGATAAACCACATAGTGCTTCAACCACAACTCCTTCTACTACTGCGGTTTCCACTGAGGTGAATGCAATTAAATCCTCATAATTACCTAGAAATAAGAAGAAAGGAAAAGGTAAGAATAAGAAACTTGGAAACCAGCAGGAGAGTAGCACAAAATCTACTTTAGAGAATGATGCCAAACCTAAGATGAAGGATAAGTATCCTTGTTTTTTTATGTGGAGATGATCACTTCATGAAGGAGTGTCCTTGTTCTAAAGAGATTAATAAATTTTTAAAAAGTAACCTGACACCAGTAGTGTTAACTGACCCCTTCCCATGCCAACAATAGTTGATTGACCATACATCTTTGCATGGCCCTTCATCCTATACTGAATACATTCATATGATGTCTGCCGAAACAATTGTTTTGACTACCAGAAGTCAGACATATGATAAAACACCTGAGAAGAAAGATGAAGGTTCTTCTTTTGAGAAGACTCCTCTCGTCAACCCTTCTCCTCAACCTCCTTCTAATGGTCCTCTCACTATTGAAAAACCTAGTTTTGACACAATCTTACACCCTCCAAAGAGTACAATCCTTAAAAAAGTTTTCAATCCTAGTGCTCAAGCTGCTCAATTTTATAAGGTTTTTGAATATTTGGCTCAAGCACCTTGTTCTATGTCCAAGTTGGAAGTACTCCAAAGCTATCCTACATGATGCAAGAATTTGTTTTTTTCTATGTCTTGCTAAAGAGCCATTGGTTCTCCTAACCTTAGTAAGTCACCAACCACCTTAAGATATTTTGATAAGCGAGGTTTTCAACCCCATGACCTTCTACCATCATTATCCATCAAGTTGGGGGGTAAAACCATTTCTATCTAGGTAGAAGTGGTCGATGCTACTCTAGATTACAATTTGTTGCTAAGAAGGAATCGATTCTATGCTATGATGGCTATTGCATCATTGGTTTTTCATATGTTCCAATTCCCACATCAAGGAAAAATTGTGACCATATATCAGCTTGATTATTTCTCACCCGATATTACTGGTTCCACAAGGAATAATGTTCCTATGTTCAGGAAGTGACCTCCTCCCTATCAGTCTGTAGGGGTTGGATTGTTGAAATATTCTACACTCATGGGAGTTTTTCCATCCAAGACTACCCCTCCTAGTATAGAAACGGCCACAGTAAACATGATATCCTCCAAGACCAGGGGAATGTATAAAGGAAAAGAGATTTCAGAATCATCTTCTATGAGTCTAGACGAAGCCTTGAATGATGCCATTTACTCTATTTTAGATACTTACATAGATGATCATCATTCAGTAGCATCATATCCTTACCATCGACTACCCTATTGGATAGATTCCCCTCTCCTAAATTTAGATTATCTCTCACAGAATTTTTCATTTGATGAGTCTATTATGGAGATCATGAGTTTGGATGAATCTTTATGGTAAGACTCTCCTCATAAATCATCATTTCTTCCTAATGCCAATTCAGTAGAGTCAATTTTTGTTTCTCTGATAAGTTCCAATATAGTCTAGCATCCACAAACACATTCATTAATGGAAGGTGTTGATTATGAAGAGAATTTATGAAACATCACCAAAACAATTCCCCTCGGTATATCAGTTAAGCGAGGTGTTTTCAAGCATATCCACATAGGCCAGAACTGCTTGGCAACAAAAATTAGGAATACCGAGCTATTTTTAAGGAATTTCATGATGTTTTTTTGTAGACTTATAAATAAATGTCTGGGATTTATCCATCTATCATCATACATGAGATCAACACATACCCAATGACAAGACCTATCAGGAAAAAACTTTGCCAGGTCCACCCAAGAAAATATGAATCCATTAAAGCTGAAGTTGAGAAGATTTTAAAAGCTAGTTTTTTCTACCCCATGCATTTAACTGAGTGGGTGTATAATATTGTCCCCGACAACAAGAAATAGGAAACTATAAGGGTTTGTATAAATTTTTTGGACCTAAAAAAATATTTTCCATAAGGCAATTTTCCTACCCCTCACATTAATCAAATCATCAACAACTGTGATGGAAGTGCCATTTTTTCCTTTGTGGATGGCCTTTTCGACTATAATCAGAATGAGATCCTATCTATCGACCGGCACAAAACCACATTGATTTTCCCGTGGGGAACCTTTTCTTATAGGAATCTAACTTTTGATTTGAAGAATGTTGGAGCTACCTTCCAACGAGCTATTTCTTATTCTTTTCATGATATAAAACAAATAGTGGAAGTGTATCTGGATGACCTACCTTCTCTCTCACAACATCGAGAAGATAATTCGGGGCATCTTAGACACATTTTCCATCGATACCATCATTACCATATTCGGCTGAATCCACAAAAGTGTTTTTTTGTGTTGAGACTAGACGCTTACTTGGTTTCATTGTTTCTAGGGATTGGATTCGAATATATCCCTTAACAATTGCATTCATCATGGCCTTCCCACCTCCATCAGAAATTATTGAACTCCAAAGTTTCCAAGGGAAGGAAATATTTCTTGATGATTTTGTATGCAATTTTGTAGAGAAAATGCATGGCTATATGCATCTCTTGAAAAAGAACACTCCCTTTTTGTGGGATGATTAGGAACAAGGATATTTTGATAACTTGAAAAAGGGAAACACACTTAGTTGTGTTGCACCCCCCAAATTATTCAAAAGATTTTATTCTTTACATTGTTGCCTCCACTAATACCATTGGAATAGTTTTAGTGCAGGAAGATATGAACGAATAAGAACATGTGATCTAATATTTGAGTAAGAGTCTCCTTGACTCTGAAACCCACTACTCATATGTGGAGAAGCTAGATTTGGCTACAATTGTCATTGTGCAGTGTTTCTATCACTACATATTACTTCACACCACTACTATGCTTGCATATCAAAACACTATGTACTATATTCTCACCTTTTAGGTACTAGGGGAAATTTTTCCCATTGGATTCTCATCCTACAGGAATATGATCTTGAATTTTCCAATACCACTTCCAAGAAGTCCATGGTCTTCGCGGAGTTGATGTGTGACCTTCCCCGTGCTCTCATGGAAGTTGAACCCAATGATTCATTTCTAGACAAATTCTTGTTCTTGATAAGCATGACTGACACATGGTTGGATATTTGATCAGATATGTCCAGACCCAAATATTTCATCTCAATCTATCCCATGATGATCACCGACACATTCGTCACAACGCTAAGTATTACCTCATTATTAATGACACCTTATATCGGTATGGTATTGACTCTATCCTTTGACGACTGTTAGAATTTTATCATTTAAGCAATATGATCTTAGGATCTTATCTAAGAGAATAACATGCACAACAATAAACAAAAGAGACAAGAGGCAAAGAATTTTCCTTGGGGAAACCATAAAGGAGAAAACCCATCAACTTCCTCAAAGATAGAATGAGCACCAATGTCAGCAGTAAAACCCAAAGATGGAAAAGATGATCTCCAACAGTTGTTCTCTCTCTCTCTCACTTGAGAGAGCTTCCCCTCTCTCACTCATGCACCCCAGTGAGTTAGTGTGGGTGTGATGTGTAGAAATGAGGAGAGCGTCACTTCTATTTATATTCTTCCGTTCACTTTATGTCCACTCCAACAATTTGGCCTCGCTTAACAATTACTTACCATATCCAACTTCTCTAGGAGAGTCTAATAATGCTAGTTCCCCACAACTGTGGGGAATTTTCCCTTCGATCAACAAGGAGGGTTAACCTCAATGATTTTACATGACTTGTTTACATTATTGAATCTCCTGATCAGAACATCAGGGCATGACATGACTCAATTACATTATAGATACTTCCTAGAATAAACATTGGGGTACAATACATAAGATATACAAGTGAATACATTCCAAAGATACAATACATCAACACTCCCTCTTAAATAGGAAGGTATTCTCTCGACATAATTTATCAGGACAAGTATTCTTCTCTGTATCATCTGGATCATCATCAAGTCATCTTTGAGTCATCTTCATCAGGTCTGGATCATCATTGGATCGTCATCGAGTCTAGATCATCACTTGATCTGGAGCATCACTGGATCATCATTGATGCTTCTGCTATCTCAATCAAATGGTGCTATCTCTTCATTCTTCTCATCACATGAATTTCTATAGAGCCAGCCCTTTTTCATGCTAGTTGTAGGCCTAGCCTCTAGGTAGGTCTTCATCTTATTCAGCACTTATATCTGACCATGAGAGGAACACATCCAAGAACCATTTAAGAATGGCCCACCCAACACT
>LPNX011021930.1:547390-570230 GCA_001517045.1 Pseudotsuga menziesii
TGCTTGGAATTTTTCAGCATCACCAAGCTTGTCATCAAGCTGGTGTGATTAGTCATATTGAAATGAGAAACTCAACTATAAATAGAAAAAGGTTAGAACTTACCGATTTGAGGTGTCCATCCTGTTTCTGGAGCTGGCTGATCTAGGGTTTGTTAGAGAAACCCTAATTTTCAAAACTTGGAATCTTTCAGATATGATTGGATAGAATAATAGGCCTCTTCAAGGCGAGCTACCCAATGTACTCCTTTTTTGAAAATAGTGGAGGGAAGCTCCCAGAATAGGAAGCCCTAGTTTACCAATTTCTTCTATAGAAATTCCTAATATTGTTTCTACGGTATCTCCAAATTTACTGCTCCTCTATGTCTGAAATTGTGTATTGAGGTAGCCTCATCTATTCTTGTTCCAAAACCACATGTTTCATCAGCATTGGTTTCATCAATTGGGACTTATGAGCATTTTCCCAAGGTGACTTGTTTCAGGATTTTTTAGCATAACAAAGTTGTACAGACTGTCCTGTGTCACTATTTCATCTTTGGTGTCTAAAATTTTTATCACAAAAAGTACAGTCTATGCCATTTCTAGAACATCTTGAGAAATTTCATTTGGACCTTTGTTTCCCTAGATATATCAATTATCCCTGTTATAGCTGATTTTACCACACATGGTTGATCACACTTTTATGGCCTTCCCTGTCCCTCTACGGACTCTTTGGAACCCATGGACTATTTTTGTACCTTTGATGTTTCCAATATCATCCCTAAAAACACTCATTATTTGTTGTATGTGACTTTTAATCCCTTTCTCGCAGATATGACCCTTAAACCTGCGTACATCGGTATGTGTGCAAAAGGCCAAAGATTTTTGGAGTTTTCCTTGATGTGGATTCGAGTCACTTGTCTCCAAGCCTTCCATATGCCTTGAGATTGCTCATATTTGAGCTTACATTACCCCATTGAAGCACTATATAAGGAACCCTTTGGAGACATTGAAGGGGAGGAATTGAAGAGCAAGAGAACTATAGTCCATTGTTGTCGTAGCTTGCTTATACTTGAGTCCGCATCCCTTTGTCCCTTGGAGCACTTTTTGTTCTTCCCAGTCTTTCCTTTTCTTGTGATCTTGCTATCCAAAGATGAAGGATTGAGGTTGTGGAGGCCCAGGTGGAGGACGCAGTTTCTCCAGTTCGGAGACATGCCAACAGACGTTGTCACTTGTGTAATCTCTGATTTATTTAATTGAAATATCTTTTCCTGTCCAATGATGTGCATTTCAATGAATATTGAATCCATGGATTCATTTAATTACTTATGTATCATTGATCATATATGCTAGAGTAGGTCTAACACTATATGATATAGCATTCTTGCCTTGTTTACTGTTGTTGAGAAGTGAATTGCTAATGCAAGCAGGATTTGAAAAAGCTCAACGGAGATCTACTACAACTGTCCAGAATAAGGTATGTTTCGAGATCCTTTAGTGTTAGATGTTTTATTTCTCTTGCATATTGGGAAGGGATTGATTTTTGCGGTTTCTCTATCTGTTGTGGTACACCCCAAGCCATAGGAATTTTTCTCTGTAATAGAATTGGCGACCATGCTGGGGAGGTTCCTATTTGTTTTCTTTGGGGTTGGGGGCTCAATGTGCTTGATATTATTGACTTGCTCTCTGTTTCACCTCGTTTATGTGTTGCATTTTATAGTATGTTCATCCATTGACACTCCCCTTTACTGGTTTGACCCTTGGCCTGATTTTTACCACTGCCTTCTCCATATACGCAAGTTTTTGGCCAAAAGTCATGTACATGCGCGGATTTTTGGCCAAAAGTTGTGTATACATGCATGTTTTTTGCCAAAATCCGCATATACATGCATATTTTTGGCCAAAAGTTGCGTACATATGCAACTGTTCTTTAAACAGTCACGTACATCCTCCCTTTTGGTGAGTTTGATGTTGTGGGAAGTTGATGGGTGGGTTGTGAGTGTGGTTGGGTCTTCTTGGGTTCTGATGTTGTCTGTTTGATGATTCTTTTGCGACCAAAGACCGCTTTTTATTTTATTTTTATTTGAAATTAGTTTTATTCATTTATCCTTTTTATTTTTCCATTAGTGCATTACTATTTTTTGTCTTGGTGTCATGTTGGGCTTGTGTTTTATACTTGCTGTAGAGACTGAGAGTTTTAGATGAATTTTATTTGCATTTTTCATTCTTTTATATTGAAAAATACAAAATAGTTTCACTCTTAGTTGCATCTTAGATATGGATTTGAGGAGGTACTTGCATTGGATTTCTTGGATGAGAGTTGTGTTTAGGATTTCATATAGGAATTATTGCATTTACATTTGAAGGAATATATATTTATGCATCTCATGTAGTGGCATACCTTGTTTTTCATTCTACAAGATTGCACTTGGCATTGCTTGTTAGGTGTGCACTTTTATTTCACTGATGAGTCTTCATATCACTGGTTTCATGACCATTTCCTTTTGAGTAATTACAGCCAATTAAAATCAACGCTTAATAAAATGTACTACACATTTTTCTTTTATAGGGTTCACCAACAAGATTAGGATTTAGGGTCTTGGAATAGTTCATTGAGAGTCAATTCTCCAAGACCACTAAACAAAACAATTAGGTGTCTATCCAAGTGAGATAGTGAAATCCTTCGTATAATTAGTGTTTCTCAGGATGCTCCTCTTACACGGGAGTTAATCATGAGGCAGTGCACATGATTGTGACTGGGATGAACCTTGGTTACTTTCTGTGAGCACCATAGATATTTCTAGGATTGTATTTGTATCTGGGTTCTCTTTTCAAGTTTCAGGATTTGCTACCCTTCCCATATGGTCGATCCCACCTATGACTGTCTACCTAAGCATTGGTTATATTGGGGTGACCTTAGTTGCCTTACCTAGGTATCACAGGGGGTACTTGCAGAGGTTATTCTGTAGGTGTCCTAGCCAGGTGGAGGTCGGATAACATAGTCACTATATGCATTGAAGTTTAGGGCCACTATAATTGGTTACATACCTCCACTTGTATTGTATGGGAGTTTTGAGCCTCTACTAGGCGAGACATACCTGTTGCATTCAGGAGATCACATATCCTCCCCTGGGTTTGCTTATATTTTGGCTGTATATTTTCTTAGGAGTGTGCTCTTTGTGCGCTAGTTGGCCTTTGGGATCACAGTTACTTGAGTATATTTCTGCTCTCTTGAGTTTATATCCTTTTATTTTCGGCATGCCTAGTATCCTGTCACCTATCCTTAGTCCTAGTGTCGAACCTGGTGTTGGAATTGGGGTAACTATAGCCCCTTACCTTATCTATGGTTTTGAGAGTGATCATATCACTCTCTTTTTTTGGCCTTAACACCAGTGTTCACCTTCATGGAGGTGGCAGTGGATGCATGAACGTTGGGTATACACCTTACTTCCCTTTTTATGTCCCCTCGTACACCACATTATTTCCTTTGGGTGTAGTTGTCATTATCATTCCTCCCTATATCCTATAGTTTGGATTCTTTATTGACTATTTTGGGTTGTTTTGGACTAATATGGTTGTCATGTAAGGTCCATTTTTTGTACACTCTCTCTGAGGTTTCGACCCATTCTTGCATTTCACAGGTATTATTTTTGAACTGGCATATAGGTTAGGATATCACATCCGCTTGCACTTATGCATTGCCTTATGACCATTCCATCTTAAAATTAGGTACAAACCCATTCCATGGTATCACAGAACCTTCATGCTGTTGTTAGAAGTGGTACTATGTGAATGGTAGATCTTTCCTATACATGGGTGTCCTTATTAGCTCCCTTTTGTATTTGGTACCCATGCTGTGAGTCCTCTCTTAGGTCCAGGAGTCCCTTTTTGTCCCGCCATGACTTTGAGCAAGAGCTTCATACTCCTCTTAAAATTTATGTTGCCCATTTCCCTGGGACTCCCTTGTATATGTCAAGTTGTAATTGCATTATCATGAGTTTTGCTTGCCTTTTTTAGCCTTATGTTGGCTTCCCTGACTTTGATTATTAGCCATATAGCCCGAGCTTGTCTCATGTCTAGCCAAGCAGAGCCATTTTATATATCTGTTGCAGCTTGATTCCCCATTTTTTACTGGGAGGGAACTTTCCCCTGAGTGTCATTCTCCTACACATGTTTCCTTGCATTGAGCATAGGTATGTACTTATCCTACACATGTTTCTCTTTTTCATACTCTGGAACTAAACATGAAAAATATTTTTAGTGTACTTTATGTCTTTGTCATGCTCGTTAAACCCTAAAGAACAAAGCATCGAGTTTATTGTTGTAAGCCCCATTCCTTGTAATCAAATGGATATTTTCGAGTGATCTTGCTTTCCTTTACAGTCGTAAAAATCAGACTATATGATGCTTTTGAAGGAGCATTGGGTAGGTGGTAATTTAACCTTTTTCGGACCTTCCTGACTAAGTACGAAAAAGTTGCACCTTACTTCTTCAGAAGCTAAGAGAGTTCTTCTGTGGTTTGTTTTATACTTTTTTGGCCTTAGGAGACTAAATTGGATGAAAAAGATCCCCCCTGGAGTCGTCTTTGAGTTTTTAGACTCTCTAAACTATGAAAACACCGTTGAGCATGTACTAGTTCGGGCTCGTAAAATCCACGAATCAGTGCTTTATCAAGCATTCTTCTATCTCTTCTTCGAGCTTGCCAAAAATGAAGATGGTCCCGAGTTTGCTTTATTGGAATCGTTAAAGATTTACAAGAAAGAGGGGAAGGGAATTTCATTCACATGTTTTTTACATCATGGCAGCAAGTCTTGTTTCCTTGAACAAAGCACCAGTTTTGAGTCTATCAACAGTTGGGTCCTATTATTTTGACCTTATCCTGATTTAGAGTTTCTTACTCCTCCAGTTGGTCTCTTTTCCAATTATATGGGGAATCTGTCAATGTCTCCTACATTGTAGATTTGTTTCGTTGGTCCTTTAGTGTTAAAATCTTCCTAATTCACTTTTTGTGTCATGCTCACTGTTCAAGGATTAAACCTTTGTCAGCCATTCTGCAGTTGCCTTGACCTTTTGTGTTGGCCATTCCCTGGTATTAGTTCATTACATCATGTCCTCAGTGTTTCTTGTCATGAAATTTGTAGAAATAATAGATCAATGCTATGTGCAATGATGCTAAGAAGAAGCACAGGAAATAGATCTTGCTACTAAGAATTCTCACAAGCATACACAATAAAATAGAGAGAAGAAAAGAGACTGAATCACATGAATGAAGAGATGAATATTGGTGTGTATCCTTCCATTGAATAATTATGAATAATAGTGTACATAAATAGTACATCCCTCATAGGAAAGTCGAATTGTATGGAAATAACTCATAAATCTCAAAAAGGCCGACTTACCAAAATATAGCAAACCCCCATAGGTGGATAAAGCACTTGCTAAATCTATCAAGGACCTCACGAGTTGGAAAAAGCATGAGTGAGTTTTCAAGGATATGGAAATAACATGCTAATCCTAGAAAATGGAGAAAAAATAACAGAGGATGGGTTGGAAACAAAAGCTCCCAGTTTCCTAGTTGACTAGCTTTTATCTTATCCATAGAAAAGCAGGAAAAAGCAGAAAAAGCAGAATTTGCTGTAAAGTCCTATATACTAATTCTGGATCAACCCAGAATCAGAAATAAATCATTCCTAGGATATAGATGGCATGCATTGACTTTAAGGTGCAAGTGGATGCCAACTAATTAAGCTAGTGGGTGAATAACTAATCAAATAATGATTAATTATTTTATCCTAAGTTGTGGGTGGGTTTAATATATTCCTACACCCCCCTATAAGTTTGAATTTATGATGATATGACAAAAAATATAGATGCATATAGATGCATATAGGGCCCAGCAACAAGGCTATGGTCACCCTTTTACAATTATTATGTCTAGAAAAGTGAGGAAAGAGGCAAAACCACATGGGGAAAATCCTCCCTCAAGATAGGACAAGGAAAAAAATTTGAAATATGTATGTCTTCAACATATCCTTATCTTCACTTGAATCAGCTAAGAGAACTGCTTCTGGATGGAAGACTTGTTGAAGAAATCATGAACTCCATGATCATGTACTGGAGTGTAGAACCTGCAAGAAGGAAGAGGAGAGACTCCTTGTATCTCATCATCTGATGAAGTAGGATAATTATTTGAATGCCTCTTGATAATTTCAAACTCTGATATACAAACATAATCTGAAATGGAAAAGAGACCTGTGCATACTCCTTCCCAAAGAGTACAAAAAATAAGGCAATTTATTTCACACCCAATTCCCTGAATAGCTGCAAAATTGTGATGTGAATCACATGTCAATATTCCAATCTGATGTAGCACCTATATAGATCTGATATGAGGCTGATAAAACACTGATATATCAGAAAAATTAGCATATGTAACAGAAAATACAAAGGCTTGAGTGGCTCCATGAGGATATAGGGCTAGACTAGGAAAATTATGAACAACTGGGGAAAACTGATAGGTGTAAAAATCTGAATGATGGATGGGCGTAAGATCTGAACAATAAGTGTTTAGAACAGATCCAAAAATGTTTAATATCAGTCCAAATATGACTAAGGACATAGATAACCAGCCAATGAAAGATAGGAAAGACTTCAAACCATGCAAGATAAATATCACTGCATAAGAGACCAATGAGGAATCAACTAGTGATCTTGGGATTTGTATAGTCTTTGGATTATTCAGAGGTATGGTAGATGATATGGATGGTGGTATTATATGTGTCATGACATGCATATCATCCTGAAAACAATCTTCTAAATCAGATATACAAGCTTGTGAGGAAGAGTTGCTCAAAGGTAAGTCAATATCTAGTGAAAAATCACAATTTTTGGGAGATGAATCTAGTAGACTGAGAGGAGGATCATCAAAGAAAGGTTATGATATTTATGATTCTGATATATCAGGAAATAAATCTATATCAGAGACATGAGAAAAGGAGAGAACTCTGGCACTCAAAGCATAAGTTATATCACCTTGGAACTGCGCAGTATGACATTGTTCTGAGGAATCAACAGGCTTCTCTAGTTCATCTGGAACTTCGATCTTGTGCTTCTCAAGAAGCTGAGACATGATGTCCATATTCTTCTTGAAACACTTCTTCTCTGAATGAAAACCCTTGCTGCAATAAGAACACTTGTATGAGCTCCCTTTCTTCTTAACTTTCTTCATTAAATCTTCATATGAATCTTCATCTTCAATTTCTGACTTTGGCTTCTTCACAATTTGCTTCTCTTTTGATTTGAATTTCTTGTTTCCTTGAACCAAGAGAGCATGATCCTTGCCCTTTTGAGAATTAAGGACACCCATATGGATCAATTTATATTGCTCCTTTGTTAGTGAATCAAGAAAAGAATTTAAAGAAGGCATTTTTCACTTAGGAACATCAAGCCTAGTTGCATGAAAGGTAGACACAAAAACTAAGTAATCAGGACCCAATTTTGAAAGAATGGAAAGGATTAATTGATCATCTACTTTCTCAATCCCACATTTCTTGAGGATTAGAACAAGTGACTTGAACTTGGTGAAGAAACCATCAAGGGATTCAAAATTGCTTGGACTCAATGAGAATAACTCAATCTCCAATTGATGCGCTCTTAGCTCATCTTGAACTCCAAAGAGAGACTCCAATTGAGTCCATACTTGGTTTGGAGTGGTCAAACCATCTAGATGAAAGAGTATATCAGGAGAAATAGAGAGGCAAAGCAATCCATAGGCTTCATCCAACCTATTATGCCACTTAGCTTTCTCAATCACAGCATTGGGCTCATTCTCCAAAGCTAGTGTAACTCTGTATAATCCTCTACTGCACAATAGAATGGAGATTTTGGCTTTCCATTCGTGGTAGTTGAAGGAAGTAAGAATTATAGCTGATGAAGAATCCATATTGCTGAATTTATGTGCTCAAGAATAAAATCTCTGCAACCTGCAAAACAAACTAGGAGAAAATCTTGAAGCTCTTCTTCAAAGAGGGATAGGAGACTGGAAGCACTCCTCAACTCTATAGAACTTGATCAACCTTGTAGCTATGATACCATTTAGAAATAATACATCAATACTATGTGCAATGATGCTAAGAAGAAGTAAAGGAAATAGATCTTGCTACTAAGAATTCTCACAAGCATACACAGGAAAATAGAGAGAAGAAAAGAGACTGAATCACATGAATGAAGAGATGAATATTGGTGTGTATCCTTCCATTGAATAATTATGAATAATAGTGTACATAAATAGTACATCCCTCATAGTAAAGTCGAATTGTATGGAAACAACTCATAAATCTCAAAAAGGCTGACTTACCAAAATATAGCAAACCCCCATAGGTGGATAAAGCACTTGCTAAATCTATCAAGGACCTCACGAGTTGGAAAAAGCATGAGTGATTTGTCAAGGAGATGGAAATAACATGCTAATCCTAGAAAATGGAGAAAAACTAACGGAGGATGGGTTGGAAACAAAATCTCCCAGTTTCCTAGTTGACTAGCTTTTATCTTATCCATAGAAAAGCAGGAAAAAGAAGAAAAAGCAAAAAAAGCAGAATTTGCTGTAAAGTCCTATATACTAATTCTGGATCAACCCAGAATCAGAAATAAATAATTCCTAGGATATAGATGGCATGAATTTACTTTAAGGTGCAAGTGGATGCCAACTAATTAAGCTAGTGGGTGAATAATTAATCAAATAATGATTAATTATTTTATCCTAAGTTGTGAGTGGGTTTAATATATTCCTACAAAATTCAGTACCAATTCTAGATCAAATTAGTCCTTGACTTACTTCATGTTGGATGATGAAGGATGCCTTCCTTCCAACAGATCTCTTCCTATTGACTGCAACACATCTTGCTCTGGGAATGAGATTTATAGTTTTATGACAGTACCTTGGGGATTGTAGTCATCAGTGGCAATTTCCCTTGCTATTGGGTAGTGGGATTACCTTAATGTCTCCTACTCAATGTATTCTTCAAGTGTTTGAATTCAAATCCTTGTATTCACACTTGTTAGAATGTACTAGGTACTTTGGGGACCATTTTCATTAATGGTGGTTTCCCTCACGTTTGTTAACAGTTCTCATTATTGACCGGTAATCAAACACTTTCCTCCATGTTCGAATTCAACTCCTTTATTCGCATGGTTAGGATTCATACCTTTTGGGCAGTTTGGATTGAAGACCTTGTGCCGATAGTAACATCATCATTTTTCTATTGCCCAAGCTGCGCAAGACCTTGTTACATTTTATATGACATTTTGCTGAGACATAGATCCACCTTGTATTTTTGTGGCTATGATCGATTGTTGAGCATGGATCCACCTTGTTCATTTGTGGCCATGAATCCTTTAGATTTGATATGGCGTCTTTTTGCATATTGAGTGACCATGATAGTTTCATCAATTATACTGTTATCACTCCAAGAAACTCCTCTAGGTTGTAGCTCGAGGATGCCTGGTAACTTACAATATTTTTTTGGGGTTTTCAGATATGGGTCAAGTTCGTCGGCCTATGTAACCTTTCCACTCTCAAGGCATGCATAAAACTCACTCGTTTATAAGGCTTTTAGTTGCAATTTGCTCAGAAGTTGGACAATAAGGTGCAGGGATGGAGAACTCACCAAGCTGGTAGAATTACACACATAACACATGCATATAAATGGCTAAATCCTACCGAGGATGATATTTATTAAACAAATATCACTAATAAACCAATAGGATGAAAGCTGTCGTCTTTTTAATAAATTTGAAAATGAACTAAATGCACATTCAAGCATAAACATAGTAAAGAAATAGATGATGGCTAAACAGATCACAACAAAAGAGCTTATATCATGAATAGGTAAAATGAGAAGCTTGAAAGCATTATTGGCTCATAAATCCCTGAAGTTGAACCTTTATTATAAAATCAATCATCGGCTTTATAGCCTTCTACAAAAATGACAGATCCTGAAAATCTGATCTGTTTACACAAAAAATACTTGAAAGTGATAGTTTTCTCAGATTAGGTCTTCAACCCCTTGCTAACTATTTGTCTATATATTGTGAAGATCTAGTTCACTGAGCGAATTTTAAATAACTGAAGTGGTCGTTGATAATCACCACTACTGGATCACTATGAAATTGCCGCCAACAGCCAGTGTCTCGACATTTAACTAAAGTGTTTGATAGTGATCACAGGTGCTCTTTCTTGTTTAATCCACCAGATTCTTCTACGTTGTCACCGCGGTCGTCGATCCAAAGTTCTGACCTCTAACCCATTGGTGCCTTAGAACAGAACGTTGTCGCAATGTTGGCACCTCAAATGATTAACGTCGCGATTGTTTATGCATTGGCACTTTCCATCACTAGCTTGTCATCGATCGGAAGCTAAAACAACTAATGCATCGAAACCTTAAATAAGAATGTTGTTGTTGTTTTGGAGGTGAAATGAACTAATCTTATCACTGTCAGAAGTCTTTTGATGAAGGAATCAGAGCTTTAGTTCTCTGTGCCGCAGACACTGTGGAGGGGCTTAGTTTTAAATTCTCCGATCTGTAGTTCTGATTTCTCCTGATCACCGATGATTTCCTATTATCACGCTATCAGAATGATTATTGACTGATTGGAGGCCTTGTTTGTTTGTATTCCACTGTTTCAGCTCCTTAGTGGACTAACTCACCGACGGTTTATTTTTTCAAGCTCCGATGTGTAGTCTTTATTTCCTCCGATCAACGATGATTTTCCGTTATGGCGGAACCCGTAGTTAGTTTGTTTCCCGTCGTTGCGGCTCCTTAGTGAACTAACTTGCCGACAGTTTATGTCTTCAAGATCCGATGCGTAGTCCTTTTTGTCTTACTTTTTCAAAACTTTATATATTTTTACTGTAGGAGATTTTTCTTTATCGTTATCAGAGGTCAGTAGGAGATGAATCGAAACTTTAGTTCTCCATGCCGCCGCTGTTTTGGAGCCTCAAATGAATAATGTCACGACAATTTCTTCATCGGCAATCGGAAGCTCTATCTTCTAGCCCATCAGCACCTCAAGTCTCAATGTATCGAAGCTTTCCATCACTAGCTCACCGGCGATTGGAAGCTATAATCATTAACGTGTCGAAACTTCTTGTCTAATCGCTACCACAGTGTCGCAGCTCTAAACCACTAGCTTCGCGATTGAAAATTGGAAGCTCTGTCCTCTATATCATCAGTAACTTAGACCGGAATGCTGCCACAGTGTCGGCTGTTCAACTCACCAATTTCCAAGCTGAAACTTTAAACCACTAGATTATTCGTAACATCAGCGCCGTAGAGGACTAAACCTCCAATCACTGTTTAAAAAATGTTCCGATGGTAGTTAAAATATTTAGCAATATGCCTAACCGCCGAAAAGGTTTTCCACCTGTTTATTTATATTCCATTTTTTGGTGGCTAATGAGATGTTCTGATCCTCTCCCAAGCCACCGAAAGCTACAACTTGTGAAATTTTTACCCAAATCAAAAAACATAGGCTTTCAAACTGTCAGTGATATTCATATCTTTCATCGCATGAGTTAAATTCTTCATATTATCAAAATAAATTTATTTTGGGAGATAACATCTAGCTCCTACTTGGGGATGGGAACCTCCCTATGAGATCCCAAGAACCCCAGACCAAAATGCCTTTCCTGAAAAAGAATAATTAAAGCTATATTCTAGTGTTCCATTCGGCATGGAGTCATTTGTCTTCTATAACTGATCTGCTGCACCCTGCCTGTAGCCTGCTTTGCTTATTCATGAAAACAACTGAAAATGACATAGCTGCTCATATTAAGAGCTTATTTTCCTATCTACTCCTACTCCTAATTCTAATCAGTAGATCCTTCTTATCATGTGACATCATGCTTCCAATGACGCTGAGTACGACCATGACGACGACCTCTAGTAATGCTCTTGCTGCCAATGCACGTGTGTCTCAGTCTGAACCTCAACTCGAGCTTGAATGGCTAGAGCTTGAGCTTGAATGGTCGAAGCTTGATTTTTTTCCCGAGTCGATGCCTGAATGGGAGTTTGATTTTATGCTGGACTGATGTCTCTCATAAATATTCACGTGTTTTGCATCTTCCTTGTTGTAGTGAGTTTTTATTTTAAATAGTCCTACTCACTGTTGTTAATTTATTTTTTCTAAATGTGTTCATTTCTTGTTTTCCAAGGGATTGGATTATTGTTTTCGAAGGGATTGGATTGGATTGGATTAAATTTTTTTAGAAGGTTGTTATTTTATTGGTTTTCAAGGTATTGGATTATTGACCAGTATATTCTGTGTCATTGTATTATTGATGAGTATATTATGTTATTTCAAAGGTTTTTATTTTATTGCTTTTCTAAAAATTATGGGTAAATTTTTTTAAAGATATTGACCAGTAGATTTAGTGTGCCATTGCATTTAGCAACATTCTTAGTATTTTTTTGGAATCCCTGGAAAATTATCTCTTTCAGACATGGGTAAAATAGTTTCTGCTAAAGTAGTATTGTTTTTGCTTCTTCATAGAATCCTCAGCATGAGTCTTAATAATTTCTTCTTGGACCTATTCTGAGTCTGCTTTAGTATAATGCTGATTTGGGGCTTGTTTTGCATAGATAAATTAATTCCATCTCATTGCAACATACCACCATGTGTTGGGATATAGGGCAGACCGGGGTTTCAAACCTTTAACTTTGCACCAACAAAAGACCCACAGTGTTGGCCCTTTCGGCAACAACCTCCGAGCAGGTTGCAGTCTCACCCGAAACAGCTATGGGATGCCACAGAACCAGGTTTCTGCAAGCATAAGAGGGATATTACTATACCCTTAGCTTTTAACAGAATATAAATATAAATCACAGAGCTTAACATTCACTTATTTAGCTTCGCGGTTAGATAAATAAACAGTGCCTTGCGCAACCCTTTCCTGGGAATTCACAATGAAGTTATTATCTAGCAGTGATATTTACTTATCAGATATATAGATATTGACGCAAGAAAGAAACACAACAGAAATAGCACACAGAACCACGACACAAGATATAATGTGGTTCACCCCCAGTGTAGGGGTTACATCCACAGAACTGTGTTTTATTCAATCTTTCTATAAAAACCACAGTTCTGATATGTGCACTCAGCTGCAGATCCCTTCAAGTCCTGAAAGCCGTGCACACAGCTGTAGATTTCCGTAATCACCCAAAACCCTCTACGCACACAGCTGCAGAGGTCGTCCACACACACAGCTGGGACTTTAACCTTTTCTTACAAAATAGCCTTAGCTTTGCATCAATTCATCTTACACAAAAAGCCTAACCTAACTTCTTTACAAGAGTGCTTATTTATACAGCGCACTTATTACAAAACCGTGGGCTTAAACCATGGGCACCCCAAACCCCAAACCCTGGACTTAAACCATGGGTTTATTACAAAAAGAGGACTTTGACTCAACCCCGACACCCCTAAGACTATTTTGAGTCATACAACTTCCACAACAAAACCGCAGAGTTACCAAAATTAGGGACCTTTAAGGTGTGCACCCCAATAGGCCCCTAAGACTCACCAGTGTCCCATCTTGGGACACTCTGTTGTTCTTCTAGTCCACGAACTTTGTCAGCAAAGAGAGTGTACTGCTTGTTGAGACCGTGCATAATATTGTCAGCTGCTTGCTCCTTTTTGACCAACTTTTGCAAAACTGTGGCTGATGCTTCGCTGGCCTTCTCCTGCGCAAATGCATCGTATTCCTTCAGAACTTTAAGTTGTATGTCCACGGTAGTACTCAAGTTGAAATCTTCGCTGATAAGCGGCTGCAGAGAATTTTCCACTTCTGTTGCTCTTTCCTGGCATGACTCAATTTCCTGCTAGAGTTCGTTGCTTCGCTTTACCTTAAGCATTTTCTCCATAGGCGGCAGAGTCTTGATTGCCACTTTTACTGCATCCAACTCTATCTATCGCTGCCTGATGGTTTCTTGCAGCTGTTCAACTTTTGGATGTTTCTGTAGTGTAGTCCAGGCCTCAATGCTGTCTTCTAGTAGCTTTGATGCGCTGCTCACAATATCCGATATTTTTGCTACGGAGGCCTGAATGTCTGCTCGGCGTTGCTCCTTGACTTCTAGTGGGCTCTCCAGAGTGATGCGGAGTTGGAGCTCCACAATCTAAGTGTCATGTTCTGCTTTAAGCTTCTCTATTTCACTGCACGACTGTCCTGCATAGTCTTTGAGCCTGACTAGTCTTTGTTCTACTTCTTCTACCAATTGTACGTTGAAGTTAGGAAGACTTCGACATGCCTCATCCAAAACTCATTCCAGGGTAATCCGCTTATGTTCTGCATCCCTCTTTCTCTGTTCCTCAGCCTCTAGCTGCGCTGCGAGGCTATCATTTTGCTTCCTGGTATCTTGCAACTATTCTTGTGAATAGCGGTCTCGGGCCTGGATTTCCTTCACAATAGCTGACTGGCAGAGATGCAATTCCATCATGGACATCTTGGTGTAATCGATTCCTACTACCATGCTCATCTCTGCGCAGGATGCTGCATTAGTTATGATGAGGGCAGCACTTGACACTTGGCCCTTGTTTTCTCTAGCTGGCCATTGCCTTAGGTCGGGCTGTGCGCTTATCGGGGCACTACTTGCTGAAGCGCCAGTCAGCGATTTCTCCACTAAGTCGTTCAGCTCCGAAACATGCTTCGCTACACTGGTGAGGGCCGGTAGATGTGTATCTGCAAATTCTGACCATTTCTAGGTGAGAGTTGTTGTGGACTTCGATAGGGTTTGCGCAAGCTCCTCACTTGTCTGGCCGGCCTCTTCGACAATATTATTTTCCTTCGACGCCTTTGTTTTCTTTCAGGACTACGGTTTGTTTACTTCCTTTGCTTCCAGTGTCTTGCACTTATGCTTCCTATTAGGGTCTGAGGTAGTTTTACCTGAGTCTTCTGCTTCTTCTTCTTCGTCTTGATTTCCACCATCTCGTCCCTGCTCACTTTCATTCTACTGCGACTCATTTTGTTCATCACTGTCTTCGAGAGGGTCTTGCTGCTGCATGTGACTAGGGCCTGCACTCATATCGGTGAAAGGAGGGACAGGAATCTTAGGTTTTGTTCCTATGTCTTTTAACCATTCTGCCAGCCACTGCTATACTACCACAAGGATGTCATCTTTAGTCACTACATATGGCAACTTAAACCATTGATGCTTCTTATCTATGCAAGCCTGGATAAAAATATGGTGCATATCGGCCCTGAAATGGACCGCTCCATCATACTGAGAGAACAACTCATTACTGAGCCGTGGGGTTTTTATAATCTCATACAAGATACTCATCATATAAAAGGAAAATACAAAGTTTGTCATCTGCTGGTGGGTTTTATCCTGTGAAACCCACAACGAGGTGTACCTGGCTGCGCCAGGCATGTGCGCTAGTAAAACAACAAACTGTGCTTCAGTAGGTTCTTTCCATCCTACCAGTGCGATGAGGACAATCAGCCATGAGTAGTGGAAGGTCCTACCTTTCTCTTGCATGTCGTGAGCATCTTCAAGGAATTCCTTCGCAAGATACGCTACCCAGTTGTAGTTGTAGCCTTCGATGCAGTTGATAGCAATTTTGATGACTGGGGTAGGCACTTCAGCTGGTCTACAGTTTCGCATAATTTTGCATGCTAAGAGCTCGGCTGCGAAGCGAATGTTCTGCTCTTGAATTGCGGAAGTGTGATACCCGTGTTTCCCCTTCGTCCAGCCAAGGCGGTCCTTCATGCTTTGTGCGATCTTCGTGTCTTCGTGCTTTGAGGGAAATTCTATCGCCGGATCAGGCCCTGCCATTGGTAAACCTGTGATTCTATGAATGAGCTCATCATTAATAATAATTTTCTTGTCACCGATCCATAGGTAGCCATCATGCACTAACGCTAGCAGCTGCTTGAACACGATGGTGACCTGTGTGCTATGACCAAAATGGGGAACATCGAGAATCTTCAGCAAACCAGCTAGATCCAAGCCAGCATCCCACTGTTTTACTTCCAATAAGGTCGCCCCAGTCTCTTGGTATTTAACAAAGTGTAAGTATTGGGCTGGTGCAAACTATGGAAACTTCCCACGATCATTCGTGTCGTGGTCGGCATACTTAAGCCAGTCTATTTTCCCTGTCATCGTTCCTACTAGTCGCACACCCGGTGGCAGTGAAGGGGTGCATATAGTGAAATTCGCACTCCGTCGAGGCGGTTTAACTCCTGGTCGAATAGGCTGAAGATATGGTGGTCGCTGCGGTGCAATGTTCTCCTCTCCTTCAATTGGGATCTCTGCTGAACCAGGCGGATCCATTCCGGGATCCTCCGATGTTTGCCTGGATTGTTTGTGTCGTTCTTCGTTCCGCTTAAAACGAACTTCAGGCTTGAACTATTTTCTGGCAGATCATGTCTGCATTGGCGGGGTCGGTGCTGGTAGAGTCTCTTCACAGGCTGCAGTCTCTGGTGGGGGGGCGAAAATGTTCTACAGACCTGTCTGTTCAAATTCTCTCAATAGGTCCTGGATTTCATGATCAGCTGACATGGGTTCAATTCTGAAATTCAAGGAAATGCAGAATGTGATTTCCCCATACCCGGGTGTCTTCATATATAATCCATCAACCAAATCTACCATAAATGTGTATTGAAGGCGCCAAATCTGACAGAGATCCTATTTCCACGGCGCTAGATCTCGGTGGATATCATTAGGACAGGCAATTAAGGAAATTAAAGTACCGCCGCCGCTAAATTTGCAGTGTTCCAACGGTTGGCTTTTGGGCTGTAGCACAGGTAGGTCTGCAGCTGCGTCGCAATAAGGACCATCAACACCATATTGACCTTCAGCACAGCCTGACAATTTCTACGACCAAGCTGTAAGCTTTGATCCCGTAGATTGGTACTTGGTGATTTCTTTGTCACCAGACCTATTAGCATGCCGAAGCCCAATCTTCGGATACCATTTCTTTGCTATAGGTGCCCGGATATGGACAAGCCGATGTGCCCATCGAGTTACATGTTTCCATGCGTCATAACAGTGCTCCAAGTGTTCCTGTGGGATACTCTACCCATCGAACCTGCTCCGCACCTCCTGGAGCTGATCCACAAATATTAGGTGAAGGGAGTTCTGACAAGCTCCCCAATGAGGAATGTACTTCTTATGGTGATCCCACCATCTTGCTGCGGTGGCTCGGGATGCTGAATCCATAGTCTCGCATGTCTCTGAATCCGATATCTATTCTAAGAATGGCACACTAAACTCTTCGGTGTCTGTCGAACTATCAAAAATGGGTAAGGCTCTTGTCTGTGAGGTAAGCCATCTGAGAGACTTGGTAATTCTGGCACATCTGTGTCCATGGAGCTCATATAATTGGTTCTGCCAATTCTCTAAACCATCATCTGAGTTCGTCAAATAGGAGCTATCACACTACCAATCCATAATACCTTCGGCACTGGGGTCAATATAATCTTCTTCCTTCGCTGTGATGTTATAGATGTGCTCCAGAACATCCTGATCTTCGTTTCTGAGTGGTTCTGTGTATCTTGCTCCATATGAGGGATCCAGTGGTACGATGACTCGCAAATCTTTCCCTTCAAAAATCATTTGTCTCTTCTTAAGGTTAATAACTGCAGCATTTGCCATTTCCCACTCAATACCTAACAAGGCTGGATAGGGATTGTTGTCATCAATGATCTCAATAACTTCGAAGTCTGCTAGAGTACAGACTCCATCAATATCTACTGGAACATTAGGAAATCATCTTAGGGGCACAATCTTCTGCTGATTGGCTAATATCAACTATATATGGGACCAGTCAAGGTTAGGTTTCCCCATTTGTTCCCAGGTTTGCTTGGTTAGGACATTTACCTCTGATCCTAGGTCCAAAATAACATCAGTCATATCATACTCTCCTACCTGAGCATTCAATCTCATTTCCCTGCTCATTCTTTTGACTCTATTAAGAGGTTTTTCCTGACCAGAACCTTACTGAGGTTCGCAGGAAGCAATAAATTTCTGCAACTCACTTAAAGCATTCTGATTTCTTAAAAGTTTCAGACAACTCTGTAAAAAGGAGGATAGTGTACTTACTTTATCCATCGAAGCTTCTTGCGGCTGCGACTACTGCTGATGTGGCTGCGCAGGTGCTACTGCTGTGCTAGAATCCACAAAATCTTTCTTGGCTTCCATGAATGTCTCCTTTTCTCTTTCAATATCAAAGGCGGGGACTTTCACAGGGGCCTTACGAACCCAAGCCTCATCAGGCTGTTTCTCGGCAGGCTGCATATGTGTCGTAGCTCCACTTCTGGTAACAACATTAATGGCTGGGATAGGTATTTGTTCGACGAAAATCATCTGAATATTTTGAGTAGGGGTACTGTTTCTTTCCTGAAACTTATCTATCAACTACGGGCACTGCTTGATCACATGATCTACTGCTCGGCAATACCGACATGTTGTAGTCGGGTTCCGACAGTCGCGAGCCAGATGTCTGGCCTGGTTGCAATTATAACACGCCACCTGACCACGACCTCTGCCAACCATGCCACCATGACCACGGCCTCCAAAACCCCCTCTACTTGATGCACCACCGCAGTAGCCATAGCCATCATTACTCTAACCCTCATTTTGTACCCGATAGGCATCGTAGGTGCATTCTCTCATGAGGTCATAACTGTGACACTCATCTTGATTGTGTCCTACGGACTTACAGAATGTGCAGTACGGATTCTTGGGGACTTGCACATACCTCTGTAGTAGATATCAATTCTTAGTTCGATGCTAGCCTGTTGTCCGACAGATCTCACAATAGAGAACAGCAGGGTTGAATGGGTTTGGCGCACCATGATTCAGGTAATTTCTTACCACAGGACACTATTCCTTGTCGTGACCTTCTGTCCAAAATTGTGTGCACTAGACCTCTTCACGACCGGTTTTTCCTTTCTTCATATCACGAAGCTCCAGGGCCATCGCTTCCAACTGCGCTTGGATTTGAGCGATACCAGAGTTATCTTCGACAGGGGCGGTTTCAAGCTTCATCGTGATTTCCAGAGCCTCCTGCTGGTCAGCAACCTTCTGTTGCATGAGTGGAGTTTGAATATGCGATAGCAAGGCTGCAATAAACCATTCCTTGTGCTGCATAGGTCCAATGGGGAAACTGACTTGGTCTAGAAAAAATTTGAATCTTTTATCAAAGTCCCACACTGATTCTCCACGCCTCTACTGAATCTCTTTCAATTCAGTGATACACTACGACTCGGATTTCAGCTTCTTAAAATCCTTTATCATTGCTGCTTTTATATCAGGCGATGCATGGTTCAGAGTGCTGGAGAACTTCATGAACCAGGTCAGAGCACGGTCTCTGAAAGAAGTAACCAGTTGCACTCTTTTTGTATCCTGATCGGTAATGGACTTAGTAGTCCACACTGCTTCACATAAAAACCAAAACTGTTCTGGATCCTCTGATTCAGTTCCTTTGAAAACAGGGAGCTTAATGTCGTCATTCATATGGGCCATCGCAGGTCTAGGGGGGGAGGGAGGGGGACTGGAAGTTGGCAGGGGGGAACTAATTGGGGTAGACAGACCTACGACAGGAATACTCGGGCTAGCGTGACTTTCGGACTGCGACAGGTTCTCAGGGATAATAGGTCTTCGTTGCGAGGTTACCGGAGGGTTTCCAATAGAAGGGGTTTCTTCGGGTTATGAATCTGCGGGATTTACAGGGGGATACTCGGTATGCTGACCTTGGGAATAGGATCCAAAATCTCTCTTGTACCTTTTGCCACTTCGCAGCAACCCACTTTCCTCATCGAAGGTATTTTCGCTTGCAAACATAGGTTAGTAAAACAAAATCTAACAGTCTGATTCAATGAGCAATATACCTTTTTCAGCTAATAGCATTTTAATTCTCAAACTAAATGAATTCAAAAAATTACCCCTTGGTCCGCTGAAAAAATGTCGCTCGGCTTCACTAAAGGAAGTACTCGTGTCGATGGCGAACTCCGTCACAAATGCTTCAAGGGTTCGCGTTGTCCAGAAATCAACAGCGCGGGATATCTCGTTGTTTACCCTTTTCAGTATATTAATTCTCGCGGGGGTCCAAGTAGGAAACTGACATTCTTGGAAGTTCGTCCTTCTCTCTGTTAACCTGGATAACCACTGGTGCAACTCTATGTGGATACTACCAAAGAAAATTTCATAAAAATCACAAAAAACATACCTTTGTAAAAAGTCGTTTGCACTACTACGTAGATCTTTGTTCTCTTGCTCAACGAATTTCAGATAAGTCTCATCAAGCCAGTCACCAATTTCCTTCACAGAGGGTCTCCAGAGCATAGCCCTCGAGGTACGACGTAAACCCCTCTTGAGCAAATATTGATTTCAACCGGAAATGGAACCAATTTGTTGGGCTATAGGGCAGACCCGGGTTTTAAACCTTTAACTTCGCACCAACAAAAGACCCACATTGTTGGCCCTTTCAGCAACAACCTGCGAGCAGGTTGTAGTCTCACCCAAAACAACTATGGGATGCCACAGAACCTGGTTCTTGCAAGAAAAAGAGGGATATTACTGTATCCTTAGCTTTTAACAGAATATAAATATAAATCACAGAGCTTAACATTCACTTATTTAGCTTCGCGGTTAGCTAAACAAACAGTGCCTTGCGCAACCCTTTCCTGGGAATTCACAGCGAAGTTATTATCTAGCAATGATCTTTACTTATCAGATATATAGATATTAATGCATGAAAGAAACACAACAGAAATAGCACACAGAACCACGACACAAGATATAATGTGGTTCACCCCCAGTGTAGGGGTTACGTCCACAGAACTGTGTTTTATTCAATCTTTCTACAAAAACCACAGTTCTGATCTGTGCACTCAGCTGCAGATCCCTTCTAGTCCTCAAAGCCGCGCACACAGCTGTAGTCCTCTGCTCACACAGCTGCAGATTTCCTTAATCACCCAAAACCCTCTGCGCACACAGCTGCAAAGGTCATCCATGCACACAGCTGGGACTTTAACCTTTTCTTACAAAATAGCCTTAGCTTTGCATCAATTCATCTTACATAAAAATCCTAACCTAACTTCTTTACAAGAGTGCATATTTATACAACGCACTTATTACAAAACCATGGGCTTAAACCATGGGCACCTCGAACCCCAAACCCTGGACTTAAACCATGGGTTTATTACAAAAAGAGGACTTTGACTCAACCCCGACACCCCTAAGACTATTTTGAGTCATACAACTTCCACAACAAAACCGCGGAGTTACCAAAATTAGGCACCTTTAAGGTGTGCACCCCAACACCATGTGGATTTGTGATTATTTTTTTGGAAAGATGTTATTGGATGCTCTATTTTGAAACATGCTCTTCATCTAAAAATAACTTGTTCATAGTCAAGTTTTTGGGTCTATGAGAAATTTCTGCCATTAAGGTTTATTTTATTGGGAAAGCCTTTATCAAAATCCATTTCTAGATAAATCCTTGCAATGGTAGTATAATACCGATTCAAAGTTTCTAGGATGGAAAAGTGGAGCTTTCCCAGAGCATTCCTAATGGATTTAAGGGAGGATTTTCCCAAGAAATGAAAGGACATATTCAAAATCATGTATAAATCCAATCTTCTACAGAACCAAGGACCCAATATGAGCACCAAATCCCTATCTTCTTGAAGGTCAAATTCAATAACAAAAAATACATTTTCACAAGATTTATTAAAAGTCTCTTCCTTCAATAACTGCTAACCCACAATAATTGATAACCCATTTCTATAAATAAACAAGCCTTTCCCACAAGCCATTAAATCTCCACACTAACAGATGACAGTGATAAACAAGGGCTTGCTCTTCAAGGTTGGGATCTAGTAGAATATATAAGAAAAAAGTTTCTAGAATCCATAATAAGATGTGTCAATTTCCCTTTACAACATATCTTCAAAACAAAATTATTGATTAACCACCAAATCCTTTGAACCAGAAGTCAATGCGTGAAGGATCTATATTGGACACCATTATGGAGGAAAAAAATGCATTAATCCATGCAAGAGAAAAATATGAGCTTGTAGAAAGCATTGCTTCCACCAGAAAAATGAGATCAACTAGCCACATCAAAACCCTATATGCCACTATGAATGGGTGATTCTCTTCCATCTTTTCTTGAAATAAAAAGGTTAACATTCATATAAACTCCCCAGCTAGGACTTTAATGCTCCACCACACCACAACCTCTAGCTGTAATGCTCGCCATGATGCCCAGGCTACGATGACGACCTCTAGTAATGATGTTGCTACCAATGTGCGTGCGTTTGAATCATAACCACAACCAGTATATTATGTTATTTTAAATGCTTTTATTTTATTTTTTTTTCTAAAAATTATGTGTAATTTTTTTAAAGATATTGACTAATAGATTTAGTGTGCTATTGCAATAGCAACACCTTTAGTATGTTTTAGGAATCTATTGGGGCCTGGAAATTTGTAGGCGACAACAGTAAGGGATTCACCCCAATCAATGTTCCCAACTAGCCCATTTACTGTTTGGTGTAGGGAATCCGTCCGGTTTGTGGTCCGGTTACCGTAGGTCAAGGTAACAAAACAAAGGGTTTTATCGGTTGCAGCCCGGTCCACCGAGCTTTTGTAATTTTGACTTAATGTATGCAATGCAAATGCCTAACTAACAATGCAGGGTGCTAAAGATGCAAAGAAGAGTCACAATGTGATGCGCAGGTTCTTACCTCTCGTCTTAGGGTTCACAAGCACCTAAAACACATACAACATAACACAAAGTAAACTAACAACCTAAACTATCCCTAGGGAGAAGAATTATCATTCATTGGTGAGTAATA
>LPNX011021930.1:578801-618713 GCA_001517045.1 Pseudotsuga menziesii
AGACCTTGCCATAGACGGCTGAAAACGAAATAGTTCCTCTTCAACATTATTCATTGAGTCGCATCGATAAATTCCACATTTCACTCTCTCCAACAGGAAAAATTGCAGTTTCCTTTGCAAGAAGAAGTAGTTCCTCTTACCAGTAAACATTTACAAAATTTTCCAGGGAAAAAGCCCCATCTCATTCCTACTTTCAAATATTTAAACTATAACTACAGATCGTTTCGTTTTTCCCGGACGCATGATCTTTCATTTCCTCTAACGCTTCACATTCCTTGTCTGTATGTGATCATGGACCACTTGGTAACTGATGATTTCTTGGGTTCACGCCATTATAGCTCCGGGTTTTGTCCTCTACTCCCCTGGTTCTCCTGGCGATCCCTCCAGTTTCAGTTATATTCTTGCCAAACGGTCCATCTTTCTCAGCACCACGATAGAGTACTTAATCTCCTCAAGCCCGCCTGCCATCAATCGACTAGCATCATTCAAAACAACAAATATTATTGAATAAACGACTATTCCATAAGGAAATGGTGAGGCGCACCATCTACGGGCCTGACAAACCTAGCCTACGGCAGTCAACAGGAAACATATTGGCGGGAAAACTTAAAATTGGCAATCGAGAGGAAGTAACATCGGAGGCCAAGGGGCTTTCCCAGCCGCAACGGAGGAAGAAACCCAAATCACGGATGAGCGACACACGTGCAAGAGAGGCTTTAATCAGAAGTCGGAAGGATTTGAACTTTGGAAACCAAAAGACTTGGAGAGCCGTAACAGCGGAAAAGAGAAAACTAAAGCCATGCGACTAAACAGGTTAAAATGCATCAGCCATCGGCGCTTTCATACTTCGGAAGCTAAATTGCTTTAGGAGCCGCAACGGCGAATAGAAAACGGTTCAAAATTCTGATCAAAACAATGAAAAACTAAGTGTTTCAGTCAACTTCAAACATCCAACAATGGCGACCTCAAGAAAGACAACTGGTTTGATCACTAAACAAAACAATCTTAACAGCTTGGGTTACAAAACTTCTAACTGTGTTGATTATTGTTTTCTTCTTAATAATTTTATTACGTAGTATTTTCAAAAGGTTGTTTTTTTTTTCTCGTATGAATTGGATTATTTTCTTTCCCACAGATAATGATATATTATTCTTGCATTATTTTGTTTTAAAGTGTTTATTCTCTATTCAACCCATTTCAAAATATTTACCTAAGATGTTCAATAAATCCTCTAAATATGTTTAGCTGATTTTGATTGTACAATTTTAAATGTTTTACTATGATCATGTTTATTTTAATTTTATTATATTATTATAATTAAATATTTGATATAAGTTAATTATGATTGTTTTAATTTTTTTGATATCTATATTTATAACTGATATTTTATTTTGTATTGAGTGGAAATAGATCTTTATTAAGTGGGTAAATTGTTTTATATTTCAATAATGGTTGGGAAGTTATACCTTTTAATTATTGTTTCTTTACATTGAGTCAAAATTCTAATTTTTTCTAACAAGATTAATCTCCTCCTTTCACCATGGGAGGGAGAAACGCAACTTTACTCATGATTCTTTAGCCTCCTCTCATAAACTAGAGGGCATAAGTAAGTAAATTCAAACAAATTGATTACACAATAAACTTGAAAAACAAAACATGGCTAGGAAGGATAGTGAGACTCCTTGTCATCATTTGTTGTAAAACCAAGGACTTGTTTTTCTTGACAACCATTGTCCATTATTTTTCTTAACCTAGATCTAATGGTTTTGAGTTTGAAATTGTCTCCCCTCCCACTAGGTCAACCCATCTTCTTGTTTTTTTTTTCAGAATTTCTTGAGGATTATCTTTTCCATACATGGGTGAAATGGTTCTTGCTAAATTAGGATTGCTTTCTTCCTTTATTAGGACTTGAAAACTCTAATCCCATTGCTCAATGAATGAAACTTATGTTGTTCTTGGTTCTTCATAGAATTCTTAGTCGGATGAGTCATACTAATTTCTTCTTGGACCGATACTGAGTATTATTTAGCATAATGTTGATTTGGGGTTTGTTTTGCGTAGATAAATTAATTCAATCTCAGTGCAACTTCCCACCACGTGGATTTGTGATTATTTTTTGGGAAAGAGGTTATTGGATGCCCTATTTCGAAACATGCTCTTCATCTAGAAATAACTTGTTCATAGTCAAGATTTTGGGTCTATGCAAAATTTATTCCATTAAGGTTTATTTTACTCAGAAATCCTTTATGAAAATCCATTTCCAGACAAATCCTTGCAATGGTAGTATAATAGTGATTCAAAGTTTCAAGGATGCAAAAGTGAAACTTTCCAAGAGCATTCCTAATAGATTTAAGGGAGGGTTTGCCCAAGAAATTAAAGGACATATTAAATACCATGACCCATACATGAGTTGAGGCAAGTGAATCCATTAAAGGATCAAAGGTGGGAGTCCATACCTTCATACATAAACCATAGCTTCCCCAAAACCAAGGGCCCAATCCGAATCCATCAAATCCCTATCTTCTTCAAGTTCAAATTCAATAACAAAATAAAAAATTTCACAAAGGTTATTAAAAGTCTCTTGCTTTATTAGGGGCAGGCAAGAGCTGATAACCCATTTTTGTAAATCAACAAGCCATGCCCACAAGCCATATCCACACCAACATATGAGAGTGAGAAAAAAGGGATTTCTCTTCAACATTGGGAGTTAGTAGAATATATAAGAAGGGATCTTCTAGAATCCATAATAAGGTGTGTTATTACCCTTTTGCAACATATCTTGAAAATACAATTATTGATTGACCACCAAATCCTCTGAACCAGAAGTTAATGTGTGAGGGAATGTCACAAACTAAGGGGAAGGAACTATATTGGCAACCATTATGGATGAAAAAACATTCTTTAATCCATGCAAAGGCATGCAAGATGCAAGCGAAGAAGGTGAGCTTGTAGAAAGCAGTGGTGCCATCAAAACAAGGAGATCAACTACCTACATCAAAACCCTATATGTCACTATGAATGGGTGATTATCTTCCATATTTTTTAAATAAAAAAGGTTAACATTAAAATAAACATGAATATTCACATAAAATAGGAATTCAATCTTACTCAAATTTTATGGTTGAATTATTCATTTTTTCTATTCTAATAATAGATAGAAAATTAAACAAAGTTGTACATTATGATTAATTTAATTAAAAATTGATGGATGTACATGACATATTTGAAATATATTTGATAGAATGGGTAGAAAATGTTTAGGAAATTAATTATAGACACTAATAGAATGCAAAGCTACATGATTTATTAGATTAGGTATCTATTTAATTTAAATTAGAGAAGAAGTGCTAACACGGGAAATCATTCTATGGAAGGGAATATTTATTTCAAAAAAGAAATGAGATGGCATCAATGTTGATGAAGAACTTTGAAAAGAAAGTGTAGATCTAGATCTCTGAACATTGTATGATCAACTTGAAAGAAAATAGATTTGCTTTTAGTTTCTTCATAGTTTAATTTGAGGTTGTTTCCATTTTATTTTTGAAATATTGAGAGAAAGGTTTAGGTCAAGCTTAGGTATGAATTGGTAGAGAATTGATTGGTCTTATAGACACTCAAGTGTTTACATTCTGGTTTTTTCCCAAGTGTTCTTACTCTCACACAAAAAGAAAAAGTGTGTTGTGTGCATCGTATTTCCATTTTGAAGAAGTTTTTAAAATATGGTGTGTTGAGTTGTCATCATAGTCTTTATTTTAGAAAGAGTTCTTGTCATTTTCCTTTTCAAAATTAATTTTTTTGAAGTCATGATCTGCTTGCAATAGGTTTGAAGATATAGTTTTGTGTTTGTTTTGTTGGGATTTAGTCATTTTAGATAAGTAGGAACCGGACCTCTATCTCTTATTTAAGTAGGTCATTTTATGTAAGTGAGAAAAATATTTGCATAAGAATTTTGAATGGTTTTACTTTTATGTAATCATATCATGCATTCACCTAATCGTGAAAGATAAAATGAAGCATTAGACTTAGGTTAAAATTTGTAGAAAAGTGTGATAGGTTAGAGACATGTTCCGACGTCTTTAAGCGTAGGAGTTGTTGTTATGTTCCTGCACTGAATTCCAGATATTGTGCGGTTCTTCCATGTACCGTTGGTATATAGAACGAACTTTCACGTACCCTTGAGGTATATATAAAGGTACTTCACGTACTCAATTGTCTATCGAAAGTCCTCTTTCGAATAGTTGTGCATTAGGCAACACTGATACGGAGTGGATCTCCCACACACCTTGTGTATATAGGGAGACACTTTTATGGATCCTGAGAGAATCTGAGCATAGCCCTTTGACCATCCTATCACCGCAATACACTGAGAAAATCAGTCAAAGAGATTACTATGCGCATGCCATCTAGGTAGTCGGGTTTTCAAAAAGGGTACGTTCCCAATCCGACTTGTCATGTTTCAGTATTGGACCCTACAATATATCGCGAGTTGTGGTGGTTTGACAATCCTGTGAGGATCCCGACTTTTAACCAGTCCTATCACAAGTTCTGATTTTTGCTTTAGTTTGAGTATCATTTGATTTTCCTTACTAGATTGGTTTTTTTCTTTCTGAGATCAGTTTGATTTTTGCAAACTGGTTCATTTCCCATGGAGGAGGTCCAGTTAGTTACAAGGGTTATCACCCTAAAATATTTTGAATCCTCTGGCTCACCATCCCATGGAAAGAGACATGGAGAACAATTCTGAGGCAGGTAGCGATTCTATGCTTGAATTGGAAGGAGTTTCAGTTAAAGAGGAAGGATTTGAATATCCTCTTCCCAATGCTCCAATGACAGACCTATCAGGACAACCACTAGTGGAGGAACCCTCCTCTCAGAACACATCCTTTGTCGTTTTAAATCCTTCTGAAGATGGGATTAATCAATTTCATCCTGATGAAATAATAGCTCCTATATTTGGACATAATGCTCCATTTTGGGAAACTTCTCTTGCTCAAGCTATCTCTCATTTCGGTACCACTACTACCATGAATGTCTCAGCTATGGAGTTGACCCCAAACTCTATATGACCCTTTCCCTACCTTTTACCTAGTAATATTTTAGGTATGTCATTGAATATTCCTTGTAGTGTTTCTCTAGCGAATCCTCCACCTACACTTATGGTGTCTAGACTTGCCAATCCTTCAAGACTGCCACAATTAGTTTAGAATCCTTTGTCTAATTCACATGTGGGAGGAGCTTCTATGCCTCCCATGGTGTTTCTAAATGTTGTAAGTCAATTTTTTCCTCCTACATCCCAAACAACTAGAGGATCTTATGTTCGTGTTCTGCATAATATTTCACATCCTCTTCCTCCAACTGTTGGACCTAGTGGTCATACTAGTCTTGGTCCTATTGGTCCTGCTTCACATCCTCCTACATCATCTTGGGTCCATCATCATCAGCCTAACATTGGTAATCAATACCTTATGGGGAAACACTACAATAATGCTGTTACTGAGAGAAATTCCTATGGCTTGGGATATCACAAGAGACAGCTTGACTCCAGAAATCAATCCTTTCCAATATGCAATAGAAAGTAAAGATCTAATACTAAAGGATCATACCTCATACCTTATTCTGGACGGTTGAAGTAGATCCCCGTTGAGTTGTCCAACTTCGGCTTGAATTGATAGATTACTTCCTCAACAACAAGTAAACAATACAAGCATACTATATATATTGGTGTTAGATCTATTCTAGCATATATAATCAACAATGTATAAACATTTGAAATCATCCCATGGATACAATATTCATTCAAACACACATTATTGGATAGGAAAAGATATTTCTATTAATATAAAATCAGAGATTACAATGAATACAACCTCTGTTGGCACGTCTACGAATCGGAGAAACTGAATCCCCCACTTGGGAATCCACCACCTCAATCCTCCATCTCTCGATAGAAAGCTCACAAGCAAAAGGAAAGCTTAGGAAGAACACAAAAATGCTCCAATGGACAAAGGGATGCAGACTCAAGCATAAGTTATAGCAACAATGGACTATAGTTTCTTTGCTCTCAATTCTCTCTTATGCCTTCAATATACCAAAGAGTTCCTTATATAGCTTTTCAAAGGGGTAATGAAAGGTCGAATCCGAGCGATCTCAAGGCATATGGAAGGCCAGGAATCAAGTGAGTCGGATCCATGTCAAGGAAAACTCCAAAAGGATTTGGATTTTGTACACATCCCGATGTACGCGGTTTTAGTGGTCAAACCCGTGTATGTACGCGATTATAGGTTTAAAAGTCACGTATAGAAATTTACACATGTTTTTAGGGATGTTCAAGGAAACATCAAAGGACAAAAAATGGTCCAAGGGATCCAATGAGTCTGCAGCGGGACAGGGAAAAGGCCATACAAGTGTGATTCACCTGGAGTGGTAAAATAAACTATAACAGATGCCCCCTAATGTGTGAGGTCAGAGGGGTCATACAATGTCCAAAATACATTATAAGTCCATCCCAAAAGTGGAGTGATGAAGAATCCCAAATGGAAGACCAGCCACCCAATCAGCATAGTACAATGATACAACTCTGCACATACATATAGCAGTCCCAGATACATAAGAGTACAATGGCCATGAATAGGCATGATACAAGATATCACATAAGTGGTCATCGCCACATACAATATACATACATCAGAATCTCCATGATGAAGATATACAAAAGACCATGATATCCATAATAGCTGAAGATATAAAATAGATTGAGATCTCCATAATAGCTGGAAATGTCTGACATATACTGGAATCAAGTCATGAGAGATGAAATCTCATGAACACTGGCATGATCAAGGAGGTAGCATATAAGAGATGCCACCAATATGGAAGGTCTTCTACACAAACCCCTATGAGTAAATGTCCTACTATGTGAATAGATGTGTCGAGGTCGAACATAGTAGTCCATCATCTGATTACCGGTCATTGATGTATACCGTTAATAGATGTGAGATCACCCACTGATAATGAAAATGGGAATCGAGGTACTAGAGTGCAAACTAACAAGTGTGAATAAATGTGTTGAGGTCGAACACTTGAGAGGATCCATCGATTAGGGGACATTGATGTATTCCTAAATACTATCAATGGCGAGAGAACCTGCCACTGATGAGTGCAAGTCTCAAGGCACTCAAAATGACTCTAGATTCAAATCTCAGAATAAATGATCTAAAGTCGATGGGATGAAATCCGCTGGAAGGAGGGCATTAAGGCTGTATGATGTGGAAGGACTCGATCATAAGGTGCACGAACCAGTAACTATAACAGGAATGGCTGACATGTAAAGTCAAGATAAATGAGGAATGACCGAATCAGGTTTCAACTTCCTTCTAACAAGAGCATAATGGCAAATGGTGATTGAATAAAGGCAGCATAGACTCGATATACAAATTGGGACATCTCTCTGACACTGGAGGCATCGATAGAGGCTCCATAGGGACTGGAAGCTTAACCAGTCGATGGAGATAAACTTAGATAAACGAGTACAGCTCCTAAAGTCAAACTATAAACCCAACCAACAGATGTGATATACAGTGCTCTGTTCGAAGGCGACATGACTCGATAGTTGCCAAACATAACATCTTTCCTTGTCCGACTTTTTGGTTTTTTATTTATTTTTGGACTTTTTCAAATATTTCAAAAGCTTGAAAAAGAATAAAATTGCTTTATAGTTACAGACTAGGAGGAGACGAGTGTCATAGGGGAAACAAACTAGTTCCAAGCAATGGAACATACCTATGCTCAATGCAAGGATACATGTGTAGGATAGCGACACTCGAGGGAAAATCCCCTCCCAATAAAAAGGGAATCAAGCTGCAAAGGATATATAAAATGGCTCTGCATGGCTAGACATGAGACAAGCTCGGGCTATATGACTAAAACACAATGTCAGGGAAGTCGGCATAAAGCTCAATAAGGAAGGCAAAGCTCCTAATAATGCAATTACAACTTGACATACGGGAGTCCTGAGGGAAATAGGCCAGCAAAAGATCAAGAGGAATATGAGGCTCTTGCGAAATGTCATGGAAATACTATACAACGGACTCCCATACCCTAAAAGACAAAACTTCAGCATGGGAACCAAATGAAAATAAGGCGCTAACTAGGGTACCCATGTAAGGTCAAGCTCTACCACTCATATCATGCCACTTCTAAAATAGCAAGAAGGTTCCGTGACATAATAGAGTGGATTTGTACGTAAGGCTATGATGAAACGGTCATAAGGTCATGCAAAATGAAAACGGTGATGAAACCTAACCTATATGCTAGTTTAGACATGATACCTGAAATTGGCATGAACGGGTCAATCCAACGGCTGAAACGACACTCGAAAAGGTCTCCTACATCATAAATTAGGTCAAAAACAATCCAAAATGATTTGAAATAGTCCAAACTATAGGAAAGGGGGTAAAAATTTTCAAAAATTTGAAATATTTCTATAAATACTAAATATTTCAAAACATTATAAAACATTTGAAATTTTTACCCAATTGAGCTCAGATTTTCAATAGTGAATTACAGGAGATCCAGCCGATGGAATCCACTACCGTTTCTTCAAGGTACTTACCCATGCTCTTCTCTTCCAATTCAATGCAATTTTTATCAAATTCCATGGTCATTTGAGGTTTCTAGGCCATTCTAAAAAAGGCATTGTGGCCCACATGAAAATCGAGGGTTTTTCCATGTATAGGGCTGGCTATACGCAGAAAATGCCCACAAACCTGCGTACATACGCGGCTGTTTGGCAAACAGGCCCGTATGCGGCCACGCATAAGGTTTTTTGAGTAATCTAATGGGAAAACTTGCAATTTTTTGTGTAGGATGGTCCTAGAATGGAGAGAGCATGAACATGGTGATGTGGAGGAGGTAGTAAGGGCCGATCTAATAGCTCAACAGGAACTACGTGCATGTGGACTCTACAAGTTTTGGTGTCTTGCTGGCTTGAGGGCCAAACCAAGATTATTGCAGATGCTAGTGGATTATTGGGATCCAGACTTTGAGTCCTTCCATATAGATGGGATTGACCTCACCATATAGGTGGAGGACATATACTTTATTACTGGACTTTCCCAACGGGGGGAAGTAGTGAACCTTCATTCTCATGGTGCGCCCGGAGGTGTCTTGAATATCAACGAGTACATTGCGGTGTACTGCTATCTAGACACAGAGAAGGTGGGAAGTTAGGTCCCAACCAAATATATACAGGTGCTGGTCCTAAAGGCCATTCTATTGACATTGGGCAGGATAGCAGGCTTGGCATCACTCCACCGGGATTTGCGTCCTCTGATGTTCTATGCAGTGGAGTGCATGACACCCACAGTCTATGACTGGAGCACTACACTAGTGAGCAACATGAAACATCAGCTCAGTGAGTGTAAGGTGGGTAGAGTGCGGAACTTCGGGTTCAGCAGCATATTGAGCATGTTTTTCTTCGAGCGTGTTCCAGGATTGAGCCCTAGAGTTGACATTCCTCTTCACGGGGTTCGAGATCCGGCCCAACGGCGTTGGGCAGATGCGATGTGCACACTGGGGGGAGGTAGGGTGGCCAACCCCTATCCAGCTAATTTCTTTCCATGGTAGTGACAACAGATAGTTGCCATCGATGACTACCCCTATGTGGGGATAGATTTATGGGGGAACTTGGACATGCCGCTACCAACAGGATCGGCATATGGCGATATAGGTAACGAATCTCGACCCTCTTTTTAAATTTTTGAGTTATTTGATTTTTTTGTGTTTTCTGATTATATGAAATCAAAATACATGTTTTTGGGTGACAATACATAGTGACATCTACCATTTGCATGCATATTTGGGACCACGACGGCCTGAAGGCTTCCCTCATCATAGATGGAGGGGAAGAGGAGATGATATCATGGGTGTGGATGCAGAGTAGACCCTCCAGAGCATTCATACCAACTTTGTTAAGTTGACACACAGAGTTCCCATGGCGCAAGTCAAGGACTTGCCTGACGCTATGCAGCAACAGGTGGTGGGTGTACCATGAGCATGGGTGCGATTATTCCGACGGCTAGCTAGATCCGTAGTGACCTTCCATGATCATAACCCCCCTCGTCCTCCATAGGCTTAGAGACCTGGGAGTGACATATTTTGTATTACCGTGTATTATATTTTGGTGGCTTGAGAGCCCCATTTTTTTATCATGACACTATGTATTATCACATTTTGGATGTTTATAAAAACTCTTATGATGATCGGTTTCTTTATTTACATGTGTAAAAATTTGTGTTTGTGATGAATTTATTGTCTATGAAACAAATTCCAATCTAACATGTAGTTAGCATATGAGTCAACAACTTGATTATTAATTCTCGGAATATATGTGTATGTTATATTGTCAAATTGTCGTTCTAATAATCTCACACGTAAGAATATTCTTAATAACGTCGGATCTCTAACATGGTACAAACCATTAAGATGTGACACTACTAACTCTAAATCAAGACGTACCTCAAGAGAAAGAACACCATGTGAAATGACATCCCATAAAAGCTCAATAACAACACTATATTCAGCAACATTGTTGGAAGATGGTCATAGACATACACCTCCTGAAGACAGTACCTGACCCATAGGAGTATAAATCACCCAAGCAGCAAAGGCTGATTGTTGAGTGTGATGGCTCGCACCATCCACGAATCCTATGTAGGTGGAAGATTCCATTGACATCTGCCAAAAGAAACAGAAACTAATCACAAACCTGATCATGATAAGAAAAAGACCTAACTATGCAAACTATACAATAATATACAATAACCAGTCTTGGTTGAAAATCATGCATAGTACTTCTTGAGATAGATCCCATTTCTAGGCTCCACCAAGGTCGTTCCCTCATAATCCACTAACTCATATGCACCCTTCTCTAACACACGTTTGACGACATAAGGACCATGCCACATGGGGTTAAACTTTCCTACCCCCAAGGGTTCTTTCGGTTGATCCCACAACAGGACCAAATATCCCTCACTAAACCTTCTTGGATGGACAGACTTATCATACTGGACCTTTACGCGACATTTATTTACTTCTAGAGCCACCAAGGCATCTCGACGCTGCTCATCAAGTTGCTCAAGGTGGACCAAACGCTCCTCCAATGGTGAAGTGTCTGGTAAGAGTTCTACAGCTAGCTTCAAGGAAGGAATCTTGCATTCAACTGGAAATACCGACTCCACTCCATGTACAAGTTGATATGGAGAAAAACATGTGGTAGTCTTAACAGCGGTTCTATATGCCCACAAAGCAGGATATAACATAATGTGCCAATTATTCTTGCTTCTTGCAATGGTTCATTGGAGAATGGATTTGAGTGATTTATTCACTGCTTCTACCTGTCCATTCGCTTGAGGGTAGTAAGAGGAGAAATGCTCTTGCTTGTACCCTAACTTTGATGCCAACTCTTCCATCATACGATTCTAAAAGTGTGAGATATGGCCAGTGACAAGCTCTTTCGGAATCCTAAACTGAGTAATAATTTGGTTGAATATGAAGTGCGTGGCTGTCTCACCATCAGATTTAACTGTAGGGATAGCCTCAGCCCATTTTGTGAAGTAATCAACAGCCACTATGATATGATGATGCCCCCCATGTGAAGCTGGGTTTCAATCCATAAAATCAAACCCCCACTTAGTGAAGGGATCGACAGTAATGATGGGATGTAATGGGGCAGGTTTCAAGTGCATATTACATGCGAACACCTGGAAAGGGTGGAACCTCTTGACCACATATACACAATCCTTAAAGATCGATGGCCAGAAATAACCCGTTCGTAAGATCTTTTGGGCTGTAGAAAGCCCAAATAAATGACCACCACACGCCCCTTCATGGCAATCATTTAGCACTACCTCAGCCTCTTCATGGGTTAAACAACGTCGTAAAATGGAATCTACCCCACGGCGGTATAAAGTGTTATCCACTATGAGGTAATTCTTAGACACGTGACGTAATCGTCGTCGTTCATCCCATGAGAGGTGAGTAGGGACCTTCAATGTTTGTAAATATATAATGATATCCCCATACCATGGGTCTAAAGTTGAGATTAAGAAGATGTGTTCATCGACAAACGTATCTTCACAACCAACTCCTCGGCCTCGCTTGGGAAATCTGATATAAGCTCTACAAAAATTAACGACTTCTTCAATTTTTCTGAAACAAACTTGAGATTGAATTCTTGCAGGATGACAATCCATTTATTATATTTTCCCCCAATCATCCTTCGAGTGAGGACGAATTGAAATGGATTGACATAGGCTACAACCAAGGTCTGGCGAAGGAGAATATAATGTCTCAACCATTGAACCGCATGTACAGTAGCTAAAGAAAGCTTCTCAACATGAGAATAACAAATCTCTGCGTCAATAAGGTTCCAACTCAAATAATATATGACATGCTCCTAGAGCTCCTCATCCTCTTGAACCAAAACCATGCCAATCGTCTCCATGGATGCGACCACATAAAGTAGAAAATCACGGCTATAGTCTGGGGGACTAATCACTGGGGCTGATGCTAGGAATCACTTGAGCGCATCAAAGGACTCATGGGCTCGCTCATCCCAACAAAAGGTGGTGTCCTTCAAAAGACGCATGAAGCCTCTAGTCAAATTGGAAAAATTGACAACAAATCTCCGTAAGAAGTTTTCCATGCCTTGCAAACATTGAAGATGACGAATATTTTTTGGGGGATACAACTAAAGTATTGCCTCAACCTTCAAAGGTTCGACTCTTATACCCTCTTTAGAAATGATGAATCCTAATAAGCGACTTGACTTCACACAAAAGATGCACTTATGAGGATTTAACCTAACCAAGTAATGGCAGCATCTTTCGAATACCAATCTCAAGTGATAGGAATGACGCATTCTCATACAATAATGAGCAACAAGGTCATCCAAAAATACTTCGATAATTGACTTGAGATCATGGAAGATCAAGGTCATTTCCCGCTGAAAAGTAGCTCCGACGTTCTTAAGGCCAAAAGGCATTTTTCGATATGCAAAAGTTCCCCAAGGACAAATAAATGCAGTCTTATGTTGGTCCTCAGGTTTAATTTGTATTTGATTATATCCAGAAAAGCCGTCCATAAAGGAAAAAATCTCTCTTCCCACACACTCATCCAAAATCTGATCAATAAATGGTGTGGGGAAATTGTCTTTAGGACAGGCACGATTCAAATCACGGAAATCAGTACATATGCAGATCGCTCCCTGCTTCTTGTCAACCGAAACGGGGTTTGAAACCCACTCCGTCAAGGGAATGGGATAGATAAAACTGGCTTTCAACAGTTTCTCTATCTCTGCCTTAATGGCGTGTGCTTTCCTAGGATTCATAGCATGTAAGCATTGTCGAACAAGCTTAGCGTTGGGATAAGTCTTAATCTCGTGTTCGACAATCCGAGGGTTGATTCCTGGCATTTTGTCATAATACCAAGCAAAGATATCATGAAATTATTTAAATAGCTCGGTGTATTCTAGAATCTCAGCATGGGAACATTCTGCCCCAATATAGACATTCTCTATCCTTCCAGGATCACAAGAGATATTGATAGGAATCGTGGAAGATATGTTTTCCATGTTTCCATCAGCCATCGGACCAGGAGAGCTTAATGGAACCATAGGACTACCAAATCTCTCACTAAGAACTTCCCTAAAGTCCTCATGCTCCAAGTGGTCAAGCTCGGGAAGAAAATAAGATCTATGATGGAGTTCCTCCCATGGTGGCTCAACTCCCGACATGGCCTCAATAATCACTTCATCTGAAGGGAAAATAGTATCAAGGCAGTCGTGTGCGTGAGAAGACTGCACTGCCCATGCCGACAGCACATAAGGGTCCTCCTCCTCCATCCACGAAGAGTAAGGACTGGGATTTGCAACACACTCAATATTATCTTGATAAGCTACCATAGTAATAGGCAACGACACATCTGTCATGATGGGCACATTCAAAGTGCTCGGTCTAGGAAGAATCCAAGGATCTTCCATATGACTTGTGCGAAAAGACACCGATCTCATAGATGTTAAAGCCTCACCGGAACTAGACCCTTACCATAAGGATAGGTGCAGGGAAACTAAATCTTCCCATGAGGGATGGATACATGCCCATGGCCACACTCCTAGTTGCCGGCTGAGAGTGCTCTACAATCGGGATCGAAGCTCCCGAGAATGCGGTAACAGACGGATTCTTGAATGTTGTTTGATTAATTGTGACTATCTTCCTATTAAATGGAAAGCATACAATGTGAAATAGGGAAGAAGTAATGGCTTGCATACTGTACATCCAATTCCTACCCAGCAAGATATTGTAGTCAAGGGGCGCATCAACCACCTCGACCTCTATCACAACGGTTTTCCCTCCCAAATGGACCTTAAGGGAAGGGAGAATCCCATGCGGCCTAAACGATATCCCATAGAACGCAGTTAACATGGTCACTGATTTAGACAAATTAGGGGAACCTAAACCCTTCCAACATGATAAACACATCACAGAAGCGATAGCACCTTCGTCAATCACAGTGCGCTTAACGGTCATGTTAAGACATTCTACCTGAATCAAAAGAGACACATAGTAAGGCAAGTGAGGTTGAAGTACCGCGGTTTCAAATTTAATCACGGAGGAAGAATTATCATCATTCACACCAAGGGCAGAAAGCAAAGCCTTCCTTTGTGAAGGACAACTCTGAAGCACTTCCAATGCAGACATCGCACAAGGAGTGTGGCCCAAATCCTTGACAACTGAATAGTTCTGGGAGGCTTGGGCATTAGGATTGTGCCTCAAATGCTTAAATACTTCCTTAGGAATGCAAGGTGTAGCTTCAGGTTTATCCACAGGTTTCTTAATACGCAAAGGAGACCCTGGTGGATCAGGTTCCTTTCCTGGGTTGGGTTGTGACGAACCATAGTCCTTCGCATGGGTCACAACTTTTGCAGCACGTACCATGTTAATGCAACCACGAACACTACCCTCTGGTGGATCTTGATCACCACTAGACTGATCATGGGTCCTTGATTTCATATTTTTATTGTGAGGTAAAGGGTTTGTCAGCACAGCTGGGCCCTATGCCAAGAATCTCAAGGCTTCATCGATACGAGGGCACAAGTAAGTGAGGTGATCGTCCTTACACAACTTGCAAGGGAACTTAACCTTACATTTAGCTTGCTTGTCCCCCCTAGAATCACAGGCATTCTTTCCATTATTATTAGCATTTTCGTTCCTATTCCCACCCTTCCGATTATTCTTACCCTTCTTTTTATTCCATCCGGGCTGCTAGTTACCCTTCTGGTCCGACGATTGTACTAAAAGCACACTCATCATTTGGGCGGGTTGAGATGAAGCCGTGGCTTGTCTCGAAGAATATTGGTTGAGTGACAATTGACTAACTTGTTTTTCAACTGAATCTGTAGGTTTAGTACTCGCACAACCCACAATGCCATCGGCATGTGGTCCAGGTTTAACTTTGGGGTCAAAAATAGAACACGGAGCATTAGCAATGATCTCATATAACAAACCGGACCGAGCATAAATCAAGTCCAATTCCTGTGCCCTAAAAACTGCTTGTTCCTCATTCTGCACTCCGGATGTAGAAACATCCTTTGATATATACGGAAATAGCGACTTAAGGAACCATTCGAGGAGGAATTTCGGCGGTATAAAGGCTTTAATTAACCTCTTTCGTCTACGCCACTCTTGGATGTGATCTGAGATATGTGTGGATTTATCCTGCTGAAATGTCGACTAGAGTTCAGTACCAACGTCATAAGGTACTGGTAGCTGGAAGTGTTTAAGAAAATTCATCGCTAGGTCATCGAACAAAGCGAATGCTCCCCTAAGTAGCTCTATATACCATTTCACGGCAGGCCCTGTAAGGGTGCATTGAAATAGTCTCAAATGGATTGAGCCCTGATGTAAGGAATTCAAAGAGCACCATAGGTGAAAGGTAGTAACGTGTTCACTCAGATCCTCTCCCGGTTTTCCCTCGAACTTGGGTATGTCCGAGGGAAGCTTAGTAGGGACAGTCAGCCAAGTCGGGTCATGAGCTACAAGATCGTTCGTCAATTTTGACAAGTCAGGAAGATTCAGTGTTGTGAGTAAAGGGATCCTAGGATGATGAGGTCAATAGATCGCTCCCCGATAGTTCTGATTCACATAGGTATAATTACCACCATGGCCTTGGCCATAGTGCCCTCCTCCTGTTTGACCCATATAAGGTGGCATGGAAGCACTATAGTGTGGTGGACCTTGACTATTTGGAGCTACAAAGCCATAATTTGGAGAGTAAGCAGGTTTTTGATACCTGCCCCCATAAGGTGAAGAACCCTATCCATACTGTGTCCCATAATAAGTTCCACAAGTCATCGCATGTGATGTCCCATGAGACACTCCGTAGGTACGAATGTACATTTCAGAAGTAGGAATATACATACCATAAGTAGGAATATACACTCCATAAGTAGTAACATGACCTTTAGAAGTATGAACATAACCTCCCAAAGCAACGGGTGGTATGTAAACTTGAGACACAACTGGTCTAGTAATCACAGTACGGACATAACTCGTAGCAACGTTTCGGCCTGAAGGACCACGTGAATGAGGTGGAGGGTGAACATTCAAAGAACTAGGGACAGAGGACGAAGGGATTTGTGTAATTAAGTACGTACTATTCCCTATAGTCACTCATCTCAGATCTAGTATCCTAATAGGATCACTAACCCTAGACCTAGGAGGAACATGTGATGTAGCTTCCACCGCCGGGATGGAAGGTGCAATGTGACTAGTGCTCCCAAACCTCTCCGCATGGTAAGGAATGAGAGTGCCCCCAGGCATAGTGTTAGGCTCGAACCTAGATTCGACATGAAATTCCAAATTATGTGTAGGAAAACCAGACATACCATAACTACAATAACTAGTGCTCGCGGGTTTGAAATGAGTCTTATCATCCTCCGACATTCCATACTGGCGATGTGTCAATGGGGAATCAACCCTAGAGTAAGTATGCCTAACATGAAAAGTACCTATCTCAGAAATCACAGGACCTAACTCAGTTAAGTCGGGTGAAGGATCATAGTTAGGAGTAAACTCCCCATCTTCCACATGAATGGGAGAAGGTGGTTCAAGAATACCTTCAACTTGGTCTCCCATGGTGTGTGAATCAATGTGTGAAGTAGTCCACCTAGAATATATATTTCTCTCTCCCAAAGGAGGAGGATATGTAGAAGGCGAAAGTCCTGCTAAACTATGAGAATGGCGAGGAGCCACACCCGAATCTACAAAGAATAAAAAAATAGAAAAGACTCTCTATCGACGCAAACCCTAGGCAAGCTATCGTGCACAGAGAAATCACCAATAAAATATAAATCCAAATGCAAGCAATCAAGGGTAGGATAAGTGAGCTCCCAAATGAAGTAGGTATGTCTCACCTAGGAGAGGCTTGAGACTCCCATACACAACAAGCAGAGGTACGTAACCAATTATTGTGGCCCTCAGCTTCAACGCGTAAAGTGACTGTGCGGTCCGACCCCAACCTAGCTGGGACACCTGTAGAATAACCCTTGCAAAGTACCCCCTTGATATCCTAGGTAAGGTCACTAAGGTCACCTCAATATAATAAATGCTCAGGCGGATAGTCGCAGGTGGGATTGACCGTATGAGCAGGGTAGCAAATCCTGAAACTCTCGAAACAGCCCCCAGATACAAATACAATCTTGGAAATATCTCCAGTGCTACTTAGTTATGACTAGGGGTCATCCAAATCAATAACTGCTCACACTGCCTCGTGCTTAACTCCCTTTTGAGAGGAGGATCCTGAGAAACACTGGTTATACCAATGATTTCACACACTCACCTGGATAGACACATACATGTTGCTGTTTAGTGATCTTGGAGAATTTACTCACAATGAACTATTCCAATACCCTAAAACCTAATCTTGTTGGTGAACCCTATCAAATAAAATAGTGTAGTTCATTTTAATTGGCTTTATTACTCGAAAGAGGGATATGGTTGTGCAACTTATGGTGTTATGACACAACATGAAGTAAAATGCACACCTAACAATCAATGCAAATGCATTGTGTCCATGAAAACATGGTATGCTACTATGTGAAATGCATGATTTTCTTCAAATGATAAATGCAAACTTTCCTAAATGAACTCCTGACTAATACTCCAAAGCAAATATAGTGCAAGTACTATGCAAAATGCAATATGCAATGCATGATGATAAGCAAATATTTTTGGATTTTTTGAAATAAAATGAGATATAAAAAGCAAAAGAATGATTCTACAACCCCCATACTCTGCAAGCACACTCAAGCATCACTCAAGCAAAGCACTAAGGTAAAAGAAATCTAATGCACTAATCTCAAAACAAAAAATAAAAAATGCAATGACAAGAACATTCTTAAAAAATAAATTTAGCCTAAAAAAACGTCTCTAGTCAGAAACAGAGGTGTATACAGACTTAGGCAGTATCAAAGGAGACTCAGCAATCATCAAAATTCACCCAGCAACCATTTAACTTCCTCTAAAAGGAAAAAATAAGGGCATATGCGACTGCTCGTAGTAAACCCGCGTGTATACGTGGAAATAGCAGAGAAAATTGTGTGTATAGGCAACTGTGAGTCCAAAACTCACGTACGAGAAGAAAAGTGCATAAAAATCAAGGCAAACAGACAAGCTAAGACAAACTTCACACCAATCAGACACTACCAGGAAAACATGCCCCTAGACCCGACACAGAAACAAGAGAGAAAAAGCAATTCAAAGTCATTGAATGCTGATAGAAAACCCCCAAAGGAAAACTACTAGGAACTCCCCAGCGGAGTCGCCAATTCTATTACGGAGAGAAATTCCTATGGCTTGGGGTATCACAATAGACAGATTGACTCTGGAAAACAATCCTTTCCAATATGCAATAGAAATTAAATATCTAATACTAAAGGATCAGACCTCGTACCTTATTTCGAATGGTTGAAGTAGATCCCCGTTGAGCTTTCCAACTTCCGCTTGAATTAATAGATTACTTCCTCAACAACAAGTAAACAATACAAGCATACTACATATATAATCAACAATGTATAAACATTTGAAATCATCCCATGGATACAATATTCATTCAAGCACACATTATTGGACAGGAAAAGATATTTCTATTAATATAAAATCAGAGATTACAATAAATACAACCTCTGTCAGCACATCTGCGAATCGGAGAAACTGAATCCCCCACTTGGGCCTCCACCACCTCAATCCTCCATCTCTCGATAGAAAGCTCACAAGCAAAAGGCAAGCTTAGGAAGAACACAAAAGTGCTCCAAGGGACAAAGGGATGCAGACTCAAGCATAAGTTCTGGCAACAATGGACTATAGTTTCTTTGCTCTCAATTCTCTCTTATTCCTTCAATGTACCAAAGAGTTCCTTATATATCTTTTCAAAGGAGTAATGAAAGGTCGAATCCGAGCGATCTCAAAGCATATGGAAGGCTAGGAGTCAAGTGAGTCAGATCCATGTCAAGGAAAACTCCAAAAGGATTTGGATTTTGTACACATCCCGATGTACGCAGTTTTAGTGGTCAAACCCGCGTATGTACGTGATTATAGGTTTAAAAGTCACATGTAGCAATTTACACATGTTTTTAGGGATGGTCAAGGAAACATCAAAGGACAAAAAATGGTCCAAGGGGTCCAATGAGTCTACAACGGGACAGGGGAAAGGCCATACAAGTGTAATTCACTTAGAGTGGTAAAATCAACTATAACAAATGCCTTATATCTCCCTTATCTTGGAGGAGTCACCAATCAGTGGGATCAACCTACTTATGGACCTTAAGCCAGACTTAACCAGGTGTAACCACATTTTATGGTTCAAATGCTCCTAACTATCAACAATTTGGTGGGTTTTATGAATAACCTCAACAGACCTTTGGTCCTACCGAGGTAGCCTTACCTTATCAGTATTATAACTACGCACAACCCAACCAACAACTCTCATTCTTGGCTACATTTTATTTTCCTAACTTTTTCCAACTTAATAAATGACCCCATTCAACATGATCCATTTTGGCCTACCATCTCGAGAAAAATTTCGCCAGACATTATAAAGATTGATGGAAAGCAGGGAGAAGATCCCAAAAACCATGTTATGACCTTCCATTTGTGGTGTTCATCTAAATCCCTTATGGATGATTCTATCTGATTTAGACTCTTCAAAGAACATTGACCAGCACGATCGAAAAATGTTATAGAGAACTCCCACAACACTCGTTTGTGGATTTCAATTCATTAGCAACAATGTTTCTTACTAATTTCTAGTTACCTATTTGGTATAAAATTGGTACAAATATGTTGACCTCTCTTCGACAATATAACTCTACTCACATATTAGAACACATTCATGAGTGGAGGAGGTGTTGAAGGTTAATCAAGTCTCCCATTCTAGATCAACTCTTGGCTGAATGGTTCACCAAGTCCTTGTTGCCTCTTCTTTCCCGAGATGTGGCCATGGGCAGTGCTATCACATAAGAACAGGATATTAGTTAGGCCCAATATTTAGAATTATTCTATTCCCATTTTGTAACTTTATATGATTTAATTCCTAATTCTCCTCGTCCTAGCATTGATCCTACTAAGCCACCTGCAAAGACTCCTGTGGATGTTGTTGTTGGTACAATCCAACCTTCATCTGCAACTAAGCCCGATAAACCACATAGTGCTTCAACCACAAATTCTTTTACTCCTACGGTTTCCACCGAGGTGAACGCAATTCAATCCTCACAATTACCTAGCAATAAGAAGAAAGGAAAAGGTAAGAATAAGAAACTTGGAAACCAATAGGAGAGTACCAAAACATCTACTCCAAAGAATGATGCCAAACCTAAGAGGACGGCTAGGTATCCTTTTTTTGTGTGTGGAGATGATCACTTCACAAAGGAGTGTCCTTGTCGTGAACATATTAATAAATTTTTAAAAATTAACCCCACACTAGCAGTGTTAATTGACCTCTTCTTGTCCCAGCAGCAGTTGATTGACCATACATCTTTGCATGGTCCTTCATCCTGTATTGAAGACATTCATATGATGTCTGTGAAACAATTGTGTTGACTACCAAAAGTTAGACATATGATAAAACACTTGAGAAGAAAGAAGAAGGTGCTTCTTTCGAGAAGACTTTTCTCATCAACCCTTCTCCTCAACCTCCTTCTAATGGTCCTCTCACTATTGAAAAACCTAGTTTTGACACAATCTCGCACCCTCCGAAGAGTACAATCCTTAAAAATGTTTTCAATCCTGGTGCTCGAGCTGCTCAATTTTATAATGGTGTTGAATATTTGGCTCAAGCACCCTATTCTATTTCCATGTTAGAAGTACTCCAAAGCTATCCTACATGATGCAAGAATTTGTTGTCATCCCTAGGGGCTTTCTATCCTCGAAATTCTACCATGATCAATTTTAATGTTGAGAATTATAAATTGAGTCTATCCCATCAGCTCACCATTAGAGGAATTTTGGGGTGTAAAGTGGACCTCCTAAGGAAAATAATAAAATAATAGTTAAAATAATAAAATAATATTGATTAATTTTGGAGGAAGAAAGAAAAAACTACTTTTTGTGTTCATATTTTCGACATATCTCCTTGTGTTTTTACACAAATTTCGATCGGGAGAGCTCGTTGGATGTGGAATTTGATTCCGCATCCAACAAGTACCCACACTGCATACTTTTGACGGACCCCGCTACCCCAAAAACAAGAAATACCCGAAAAAACGTGATGATGACATCATCATCACGTTTTTTTCGGGTATTTCTGGTTTTTGGGGTAGCGAGGTCCGTCAAAAGTATGCAGTGTGAGTACTTGTTGGATGCGGAATCCAATTCTGCATCCAACGAGCTCTCCCGATCGAAATTTGAGTAAAAACACAATGAGATATGTCGAAAATACGAACAAAAAAAGTAGTTTTTTTTAATGACAAATATGTCAATTCAACCATTATGGTTGACTTATTTTATTGAAATTCTATTGGTTCTTTAATTCCAACTCATAAAAACTTATTTTGACACGTTTTCTTATAAGGCCCATTTTAGACCCCAAATTTCCTCTAATGTTTCCAAATTGCTACTAGAGTGGTGGGTAGAAAGGTCCATCATACCGTTTTGGATGAGGGAGTTTCCACCTTGGTTTTGTCTATGTCTTTCTAAAGAGACATTGGTTCTCCTGACCTTAGTAAGTCACCAAACACCTTAAAATATTTTGACATGCGAGGTTTTCAACCCCATGACCTTCTACCATCATTGTCCATCAAGCTGGGGGGTAAAACCATTTCTATCCAGGTAGAAGTGGTCGATGCTCCTCTAGATTACAATTTGTCGCTAAGAAGGAATCGATTCTATGCTATGATGGATATTGTGTCATTGGTTTTTCGCACACTCCAATTCCCACATCAAGGAAACATTGTGACCATATATCAGCTCTATTATTGCTCACCTGTTATTACTGCTTCCACGAGGAATAAACGGTTCCTATGTTCGGGAAGTCACCTCCTCCCTATCCATCTATAGGGGTTGGATTGTTGAAATATTCTACACTCATGGGAGTTTTTCCATCCAAAACTTCCCCTCCTAGTACAGAAATGACCACTAAACATGATATCCTCCATGACTAGGGGAATGTATAAAGGAAAAGATATTTTTAAATCGTCTTCTATGACTCCAGACGAAGCCGTGTATGATTCCATTTAGTCTATTTCGGATACTTACATAGATGATCAGCATTTGGTAGCATCGGATCCTTACCATCTTCTCTATTGGATAGATTCCCCTCTCCTAAATTTACATTATCTCTCACATAATTTTCCATTAGATGAGTCTATTATGGAGATCATGAGTCTGGATGAATATTTATGGTAAGACTGTCATCATCAATTGTCATTTCTTCCTAATGCCAATTCGGTAGATTCAGTTTTTGTTTCTCTAATCAGTTCTGATATAGTCGAGCATCCAAAAACATATGCATTAATGGAAGGTGTTGATTTTGAAGAGAATTTATGAAACATCACCAAAACATTTCCCCTCAATATATCGGTTAATCCAAGTGTTGTCGAGCATATCCACATAGGCAAGAACTGCTTTTCAACGAAAATTGACGACAACTGAGCTCTTTTTAAGGAATTTCATGATGTTTTTTCATAGACTTATAAAGAAATGTCCAAGATTGATCCATCTATTGTCGTACATGAGATCAACACACACCCAACGACAAGACCTATTAGGAAAAAAAAATTCTAGGTCCACCCAAGAAAATATGCAGCCATTAAAGCTGAAGTTGAGAAGACTTTAAAAGATTCGTTTTTCTACACCATGCATTCAACCAAGTGGGTGTCTAATATTGTCCCTAACAGCATGAAACAAGGTGCTATTAGGGTTTGTATAAATTTTTGGGACCTGAAAAAAGATTGTCCAAAAGACAATTTTCCTACCCCTCACATCAATCAGATCATCAACAACTATGATGGAAGTGCCATTTTTCCTTTATGGATGGATTTTTCGACTATAATCAGATTGAGATCGTATCTGTCGACCGCCACAAAACCACATTTATTTTCCCGTGGGGAACCTTTTCTTATAGGAAGCTACCTTTTGATTTGAAGAATGTTGGAGCTACCTTCCAATGAGCTATTTCTTATTCTTTTCATTATATAAAACACATAGAGGAATCGTATTTGGATCACCAACCTGCTGACTCACAACAACGGGAAGATCATTCGGGGCATCTTAGACACATTTTCCTTCAATACCGTCATTACCATCATTGTTTCTAGGGATGGTATTTGAATATATCCCTTAACAATTGTCGTTGTCGTGGCCTTACTAGCTCTATCAGACATTATTGAACTCCAAAGTTTGCAAGGGAAGGAAATACTTCTTCATCATTTTGTATGGAATTTTGTAGAGAAAATGCATGGCTATATGTGTCTCTTGAAAAAGAATGCTCCCTTTTTGTGGGATGATCAAGCTCAAAGAGATTTTGATAATTTGAAAAAGGGAAACACACTCAACTGTGTTGCACCCCCCAAATTATTCAAAAGACTTATTCTTTACATTGTCACCTCCGCTACTACCATTGGAATGGTTTTAGTGCAGGAAGATATGAATGAATAAGAACATGTGATCTACTATTTGAGTAAGAGTCTCCTTGAATCTGAAACCCACTACTCATATGTGGAGAAGCTAGATTTGGCTACAATCGTTGTTGTGTAGTTTTTTTGTCACTACATATTAATTCAAACCACTACTGTGCTTGCATATCAAAACCCTATGTACTATATTCTCACCCGTCAGGTACTAGGGGAAAGTATTTCTGTTGGATTGTCATGCTATAGGAATCTGATCTTGAATTTTCCAATACCACTTCCAAAAATTCCATGGTCTTCACAGAGTTGATGTGTGACCTTCCTCGTGCTCTCATGGATTTTGAGCCCAATGATTCATTTCCAGATGAATTCTTGTTCCTGATAAGCATGACTGACACATGGTATGGATATTTGATCATATATCTCCAAACCCAAATATTTCATCTCAATCTATCCCATGACGATCACCAACACATTCATCACCACGCTAAGTATTACCTCATTATTAATGACACCTTATACTGGTGTGGTATTGACTCTATCCTTCGACGATGTCTCACTCACTACGAGGATGACCAAGTCATGAATGAATACCACTCTGGAGCTCATTGCTGTCATCTTTCTAGGATGGATACATCTCAAAAAACCCTTCATGATGTCTACTTTTGGCCCTCAATCTTTAAATATTGTCACGAGGCGGTTAAGAAATACTCACCTTGTCATCTTTTCTATCAAAAAAAGTGTAGCCACCCTGCTTCGTTATACATCATCATTTCCATTGGCCCTTTTTCCAAATGGGGGATTGATTTTATGCATTGTAATCCTACCTCAATCAAGGGGCATGGTTACATTATTGTAGACGTGGAATATTTTCATGAAATGGGCTAAGGAAATTCTTACATATGTAGAGGATGGTAATAATTTCTCCCTCTTCCATTTTAATTACATCATAGCTAGGTTTGGAGTTCCACAAGCCATAGTAACTGATCATGGATCTCATTTTGGTAATCAAATGATGGCCAAGCTGAGTACCAAGTTTTATTTTCATCATGAAAACTCAACCCCTTACTATCCACAAGCTAATGGCCAGGTTTAATCCATTAACAAGGTCTTGAAGGCTATGCTTTGTAGGATAGTTGGAGATCATAAATCCAATTGGTACTTAACTCTATTTTCCTCACTATGGGCTTACAGAACTTCAGTCAAAACAAAAATTGGTTTTATGCCTTTTCAATTAGTCTACGAACTCGAATTTGTCCTACCTATCGAGTATGAAATTCCATCACTCAAGCTTGTAGTTGAGCTTCTACCCAACACTTCTACCAAAGAAGAGTGTTTCCTTTATCTTTTGAACCTTTATGAGACTCGACGAGACGTCGCCTTCACCAATGAGTTGCACAAAAAATGGGTCAAGGCTCAATATGATAAATCAGTTCAGCCTCATGTTTTTAATGAAGGAGATCTGGTTTTGACCTACGATCAGAAACATGACAAACTTCAGAAGGGTAAGCTTGAATAAATGTGTTATGGTCCCTTTTATCATGAGTAAAGTATTAGAAAAAGGGGCCTATGATTGTATTGACTATGATATCCACTTTTCATGAAGCCTCGCAATGGGTTGTACCCTAAAAGTTACTATGCTTGAGATATCTTTTGCATTAGTTCCTTGCATATATGTACATTTTTCACTTTTAGTGTGGTTTTATTATTTTATGGTTTTGAGTTCTTATCAATACTATTTATCCCATGTTTTTATTCTATAGATCAAATGACCTTCAACTTTGGTTTTGCTGATGGTGCTTGTCGTCACACCATGAATATTGCTTCAGCCACTTGGGTATTATATTCCCAAGCTCATGACCTAGCTAGTTCAGGTGCAGTTTGTATAGGCACGAACACCAATAACAATGCTCAGTACCATGCAGTGATAGGTTTTCTAAATGAAGCTACATATTTATACATTGATCATTTGGTAGTCTTCATGGACTCTTAGCTAGTGGTTTCTCATTTAAACCACATTTATTCCATTTGAAACCCGATCCTTCTTCGTCTCTCTCAGAGAGTACTTTTGTTGGAAATGTCATTTAAGACTATTACTTATCAACATGTCCCTAGATCTTGTAACACAGTTGTAGATTCACTTTCCATATACATGTTGGATTGTTATATTGCTCATTCATAACATTTGATAAGTAAAAGACATGGTTCATAGTAAATAAAAATAAACAATAAAAATACATACAACTCATATAAATATCATTCCATGATTGAAAATAGATAGGCCGCCAATAATTCTCTCTCTCTCTCTCTCTCTCTCTCTCTCTCTCTCTCTCTTTGTGTGTGTGTGTGTGTATATATAAAGTGTGTTTTACAAAAAATGGTCTCGAGACCCCGACTGAATCATGCTAGCTTTAGATATACAAAATAACAAAAAATATTGAAGTTGGGTAGATTTCAGTTTCTAAATTATGTGGGCTCCTAATGATGCTCATGATAGCACATGACGCCTCTTTCCAGTTTTCAAAGAAAATGCCTGAAGTAGTCTGAAACTCCCATGGTGTGTCTCTGATACCTCCTAGGGAGGTCATCCATAGTGATTTCCAGGATATCCGGTGTCAACCGAATGAGTTTCTCTTCTAGCTAGGTCATCTCATCATCTCCTCTATGTACAAATCGGATCCCCACTCACTGGTCGATGGGAGATGAGCCCCCATGCCATGCCAATCCCACATCTGCATGAGAAAAGTAGGTCTCATTGACATATATAAAAATCATAAAATATAAAATATAAAAACATCAATGTATTAGTGTCTCACTCACCCATATCACCCCACTGAGCATCTGCTAGTAGGTCCATATCTGGATCTCCCCTGAAGTTGGTACCGACATACACATAGTCCTCAATCATGAGGAGTTGATCATCTAACCATCTAAAGAATGCAGTCTCGTACTTTACCTTGGAGCCTTCTCCACCATGGCGAGCCATGATCTCTACCCAACACATCATACAAGGGTCTCATTCCCTTAAATCAATGAAGGCCACTTGTGGCATCAGGTGTGGTACTCTCTTGAAGAAAAAGGACACCAGGATAGTGCCATAGCCAAATTGCGTCAACTCTCCTAACCGACATTTAGTGAGTTGTTCCTTTGGAGTAACAAGTAGGGCTTCCACGCAGTTAAAATCTGTGGGCGCTATTTCCTCCATGGAATAGAGAATATGTGAATGAGATGCTTGGTGAGCCCCTTGGCTCCCCAAGATGCATTGCATGGTGAACAATATTGTGCGCAGAGGTAGATCCATGAAATCCTTGATAGGTATTTTCTTTCTGCACATTTGGGTACCCAGAAAGAAGCAACGATCAATAAGACCCTATGTGGTGATTTCCACACCATGAGGACTAGTCAGTGTGATGGGCACTCCTCACCATGATAAAACTGTAAGGAAGTAGATATCCTCTACTTCTAGCATCAGAACATGAGCCCCTACCTCAAAGTACTTTTGTTTAGGATTCCACATCCTCACAATGTAATCCAATAGCTTTACTTGTTACCTCATGCTGGGCATGTTGAAGAATTTCAATATCCCACACCCATGCAAAAAAGCCACAGTCCCAACATCATTCCCAACTCTAATTTCATCGAGTTCATGCTCACTTTCCTTCTAGATTACAATAATTGCTGAAGATTGCATGCCAAAAGGTTAAAATGAAGCATTAGAACACAAATTCAATAATTTGAAATACTTAAAATTCATTATTTTGGCTTATTTTCACTACATTCTAGGGAAAATTGTGGGACCGCCTATCTCCGGTTAGGACAGAGCTGTGCCACTGCCCTTTTCTATATGAAATTGTGTGGTGTCACTCAGGCAATTCCTGTCTCGAAAAGGAAAAGCGCGTTACCAGGTGGGAACATTTTGTCTTTTGATAAATGCCCCACAAACCCTAAAACTATCATGAAGTAGAAAAAGGAAACCATGAAAAGTTTGGGAATGTGTTTAGGATTTACCTCGAACTAACGGTTCTGAAAATGGTGGACTAATGACTCTACAATCCTTTTCTGAAATATACACCCTAAATGGATCAAAATGCTCTCCAAATAGTAAAAATGAGAATGGAAAGTCTATTTTACTATTTACTAGCTTTTATTCAAAAATGTTGGGTTTTATTCCATTATTTTAATTATTGTTTTAAATATTTACCCTCAAATAGTCTATAAAAACTAGTTTTTAATATTTTTGAAGTCTAATGGTCATTTTGAAGCTTACAGGGTATGGGGGAATTGAATTTTTGTTTATGACTGAGTTTATTTTTTACTTTTTCGTCCTCGCACAAAACAGAAAAATCTCATGAACACTATTTTGAAATCTTAGTCGTGCTCGTTAAACCTAGTACTAAATTTTTGAGTCAAAAATTATTCTTTTTCAGGCTTGTTAAAATCCTTTTGATTAAAATAAACCCTAATGGAGTCTTCTTTAAGCTATTTTAAGACTCCTTAATTGTGAAAAGAACATCGAGTGAATTTTTCTTCTTTATGCTCATAAAAGGACCTGAAGAGTCATCTTTTCGACGGTAGTTTACCCCTTTTTCGGTTCGGATTGACTAAATCACGAAAAAGGAATACTCTAGTCATCGACTAGAAAAGTTCTCTAAGGTATTTTTTTATACTTTTTCGGGCCTCAGAGACTAAATTATATGAAAAAGAACCTTTTGAGGTCTTCTTCCACTTCGTTCAAACTCTTTAAATGTGAACGATATCGAGTTTACTTTGAATGGACTCGTTAAGAAAAACACTGAGAGACCCTCTTTCGAGAACGAACCCCTCATTTCTCAGGTTCGTAAATCATGTGAGAATGGAATTATCCTATTATAAGCTACAATGAGTGTTTGTTACCCACTTTAAACTAATAAAAATGAAAAGAGGCACTCATGAATCATGATGGGGAATGTAAGGGAAGGGAACTATATTTCATTTGCAATAATGGAAGTTTGTAATCACCTTTGAACACAGAACTTGTCTTCATTTCATTAAGTCAATTGGGTATTTATCTTGCTTCTAATTCAATACAATTTCATGAATCATGTCACTCCTTTGAGTCTTTCAAAGAACACATCATTTTTCGTTGCATTATGTCTTTGTATCTGCCTCCTTAGTTCAATGCTTCCAAGTCTTCAGTTGTGCCACCATATGTTCAAAGGAAAATCTTGTTGAGATTTTTCATCTGCACTCATGATGATCTTTGTGTTAGTTACCTTTGAGTCATTTATATGGTTACATCATACTCAAATTCTAGAACTTTTCTCCGAGTTTCGTGTTGTTGATGTGGGATTCATCATGGCCCTTCTTCGACAAGACTAATCCTGTCGACGTCAATTCATCATCTAGGAATTAGTCTTAGAAACAAAGTAGTACCTTGAGATCTTTATGCATCAATGATAGATCCTCTTGCTTTGGACATAGGTTTACATCATTGACCTTTGATCAGAATATTCAACCAGGTGTTCGACATCAAATCATCTATTCACATTCGGGAGATTGTACTAGGGTACCTTGGGAATTATTGACATCAATGGTGATCTCCCTCACACTAGTGAACAGTTCTCATTATTCACCAATCATGAAGTGGTTTCTACCATGTTCGACAACAAGACACTATAATCACATGGATAGGATCATACTTTGTTGAACATGAGATGAAGACCCTGGGTATTTGTTAAGCTCTCATTTCTTTCCCCAGGTTATGATAGAGTATTTGTATGAGTCCTAGCATGGATCGACATTTGTATGGTCATGGTTGTGCTCAAATTTGTGTATGTATGACATATATCTACATTGTATGTCTAGTAGCTATGTTGAGTCTCCTTCGCATGGATCTACATTGTATTTTAGTAGCCATGATTGTTTGTACCTCATATGGATATGCTTTGTATTGGTCTGCATCCATGATGAGAGTCATATGAATATGAGTCAAAATTGTTAACGTACCAAATAAAAAGCATGGTTGATGAATATCTTCGATCGATGAACTCTTGCCTCAAAGTTATAACTTGCTCCTACAAATCCTTTACCTATCCTATCCCTCTAGACTCATGCTTTGGGGGGGATTATGTTACACATACTTCTCATCATCATCATATTATGAGAATCAAACATCAGAACTTTCCCAAAATCCTCAAGTTATGAAGTTGAATTTGGGCTAGGATCAATGATTTCATGCCTTTGTCCACCACCTCATTTTCCTTGTGGAAAATGTGTGTTAACCGAATGCGTAAAACATGTTTTCCATGAACAAGAAGCAGTTACAACACCACATGCCTTAATACAATGAGAGGCAGTGCTCGAGTTTAAAATCTAAAAAGAGAAATTTCACGAAGTTTCTCGAACCTTGGCTTCATGGAAACCTCATCCCTAGACTCCTGGATGACATGGGCTTGAGATCCATCCTTGTAGGATCTCCCTTCCACCTCACCCATGAGAATCTAAACCATCGCTATCCTCCCATGGCTATAAGTGTTGGTTCACCCCCATGGGTAAAGGGAGGAATATTTTGCTACAACATCAAAACTATGGACAAATATAGCCAATGAGAGTGAGCACTATGTGGACAAGTTTGAAGCTTTGGAGTCAATTTTTTTCTTGAGAGACTTTTAAACACTAAAGATCTTGGTTGTAATTTCTCTCTCTTATTCTATTAGTGAAATGAAAGTTCCTTTTCGATGAATCATATTGTGTATTGATCACTTGTTTCATTTTTGAATTCCTTAGTCATCAACATAGGATTATATATTGTATTTGGTACTTTGATATTGTATGTGCTTTGGTTGTGTGTTTCATGCAAATGAATCTATGGAGATCTAGCATTATAAAGAAGTAGCACATTACATTGTATGAGAGGTAAAAGAATCCCACAAGAATCCATTCCAAGCATCCATCAATCTTATGGGAAGTGATTTTAATTATTGTGACTCATTTGTTTTAGCTTAGAGTATTTCAGGCTAGGGAAACAACTTCTATCCATGAAAGGTGAGTATTTCCAATAACAACTTCCCAAGAGCAGTTTTAGTGATAGAGTTAACAAATTTTTGAGTGCATTTTTTAAAGAACTCTTCAAAATGGTGGGAAAAAACTTGACTCCTATCACAATATATAATCCACAAAGTTATGCCCAAATAGAGAGCGTGAATCAATGTATGGAAGGATACTTGAGAAACTATGTTAGTGGGCAGAAAAAATCATAGATAAAATGGTTACATTTGGGTGAGTTTTTCTATATATTACTTTTCATATTTCCATTGGCATGTCTCCTTTAAAAGAAATTTATGGTTATGATGCATCAACTTTTATTGACAACATATTTGGTGATAGTAGAGATATAAAAGCTAAGGATTGGATTGAAGAAAGTGAAGATATTTTGAAGGTTTTGAAAGATAACTTGCATGTTTCCCAAAACAAACAAAATAAATATGCAGATCAACATAGAGTGGAGAGACATTTACAAGTGAAAGACTTGGTGTATTTGAGGTTGCAGCTCTACAAAAAAACCTCCTTAAAAGGAAAAGGTTTGGAAAATCTCAAACCAAGGTTTTAACGGTCCCTACAAAGAGGTTTGAAAAGTTGGAGAAGTGGCCTATAAATTGGATCTTCCATAAGTAAGTAATATACTTAATGTATTTAATGTTTCATTTCTTAAAAATGTGACAGGGAAACATATTTTAGCTTCAGAAAGATTACCTCCCTTGTCCTCCATTCGGGGCCGAATCGGAGACTAGGTTGGACCTTTCCGGCATGAATAGGCAACTGGGTCGCACCTTTCCGGCCAAAATAGGTTACTGGGTTACTTTTTTCAGCTTGGAATCAACACATGCCGACAGTAACTTGTACTAGGGTAGAGTCGCACCTATGGGAAAGAATAGGTGACTGGGTCGCTTCTGTAGGGCATGAACTAGCAACTGGGTCGCTCTGTTCCGCACGAAACCAACGAATCACCTGGAAATTGAAAAATTTGAAAGATGGAGGCGAGAATGGCTGACAATAATTGATACTGGGGCCGAACGGGCTTGGATCAGCCTCATGAGGGCTCGATTTGGAACATAAATAAAATAAAACTTGCAAGAAACTACTAAACAACTATTAAAAACTTGCAAAAACTATTGAAATACCAGGGGTCCTAAGGTATTGACCCAGTGTGGTCACCAAACTGTAGCCAGGAAAAATCCATGGCTATGTGCTAATGCACCTCCCTTCCGTCTAAGGGCCAGAAGGGTAGAGTTTGCAAGAAACAAATTACCTGCAACAAAATTGTTAATGAAAACAAATAAACATCTGTATACAACCTACAAACTAAAGAAGAAAATGGTGAGACTGGTATACCTCAGATCTGTTCGAAAAGGGGGCCACCATGCCCAGACTCATAACAATGCCTCTTCACAGGCTTGGATAGTGTGGAGGTTGACTCAACACACAAAGGGGAGCTAATGGGTAAAATGGAGTGGATGGGGTGAGTAGCTTGAGAGTGAAGGTCTCTCAAGGACTCATGCGACTATAATAACGAGAGGAAAAATAAGTCATGTGTGATGGGGACCTCCACCTCTCTATTTATAGTTTTTTCTTCTCTTTTTAGGGTTTTAAGCCCCTGGTTCAAGTTTTTGGGCCCTATCTAGGGTTTTAAGACCCTTTCTCTTGTTTAAGCTCCTTTTGGGGGCTTTAGGCCCTTTGTGATATTTTTAGCTCCCTTGTGAGCTATTTTGGCTCTTTTGGTGCCTTTTTAAGCCCTTTTCTATTATTTTTGAGCTTTTGAGAGAAAAACATAGTTCAAACATGGGTGTGGAGGTAAAATGGGTTAGGAACCGGATGTCTGAATATGGTGTAGGCTATATGAAGCAAGTCAAGCAATTTTTTGCATTAACACATGTCATTGAATTAGAGATAGGGAACCAACCTATAAAAATCCATCCCTATAGACACCCTGAAAGGATTAGAGATGAGATTGAGGAGGAAATTAAATAACTCTTAGAATTGGGTCTCATAATACCTAGTTCAAGCCATAATGCTTCTTCAGTTGTTATGATGAAGAAAAAGGATGGAAACTTGAGAATGTGCATTGATTTTAGAGCATTGAACTTGAAGACACTGAAGAATAGATATCCCATGCATGGATAATTTTTTATGAGCTCCATGGATCAAAGTTCTTCTCAAAGATTGACCTATCTAGTTATCATAAAACTCGAATGAGGGAGGAAGACATACAAAAGACTACTTTCAGATATCACTATGGTCACTTGGATTTCCTTTCAATGCCTTTCAGATTAACAAATGCTCCTGCCACATTTCAATCATGCATGCAAATAATATTCCACAAGCGACTTTGTAAGTTTATTCTTGTTTTCTTTGATTATGTTCTTATTTATAGTAAGATATGGAATGAACACTTGCATCATATAGAAGTTTTATTGAAAAATCTCCATGATCAATATTTTTTTTCTATGTTGTCAAAATATGAGTTTGGTTTACAGATTTTTTTTATCTTGGGCACATCATTGGTCAAGATGGTATGAAGTTGGACTTGGAGAAAATAAAAGTCATTATTGAATGGCCATGTCCCAAAAATATCACTGACTTGAGGGGATTCATTGGGATTTGTACCTAATATGGGAAATTTGTGAAGGGGTTGTCCCAAATCAGTTTACCTCTCACTAATTTTACAAAAAAATATGTTTTCCAATGGAATTAAGAGGATGAAAATGCTTTCGAATGATGAAAGAGGTAATGAGGAGTTTTCCCTTCTTGCATTACCTGATTTTTCTAAGCCATCTATCTTGGAGTGTGATGCAATAAGGGATGGGATAGGAGAAATCCTAAAGCAAGAGAAACACCCAATATCTTTATAGAGTAGGAATATTCAACCACAAAAGAATATTTACTCTATTTATGACAAAGAAATTCTAGCCATAATGCAAGCTTTCATCAAGTTCAAACAATACTTGGTGGGGAACAAGTTTGTGATCAAGACTAACCATAATAGCCTAAGATACCTCCCACTCAAAAGGATCTAAATGAAAGAAAACATAAGTGGGTGAGTAAAGCTCAAGAATTTGATTTTGACATTGAATTTGTAAAAGGAAAGAGTAATGTGGTAGAGGATGCCTTATTTAGAAGGCCCTCTATCTCTCTAATGGATGTTGCAAAAGATTGGAAAGATATATTAGAAGTAGAATATGACAAGGATAATTTTTGTTATGAACTTTTTGACGGTACTAAGAATGATGATAGGTATAAGGTGTTTGATGTAATCATCTACTAAAAATACATAATCTGTTTGGTTCCTGGTTCGAGCTTGAAGAAAAAAGTTTTGAAGAGTGCTCGTGATTCTCCTTTAGCAGGCCACCCTGGTTTATTAAAAAAATATAGAATGATGAGAGAAAGAATCTCTTGGAAGGGGTTGAAGAGTGATGTTATGAAATATGTTATTTTTTCCCAACGTGTCAACAAAACAAAGTAGAGCACAATTATCCATTTGGTCTCTTGCATCCCTTTCCTATACCAAAACAAAAATGGGAAAGAATTTCCATGGATTTCATCATTGGTTTACCAAAATTTCTTGGTAAGGATTGAATATTTGTAGTGGTGGGCATATGCAATAAATTTTCTCATTTCTTTGTTATTACTACATCCTTTACTACTTCACAAGTGGTTGAGCTATTATTTATATAAATTTTCAGATTACATGCCAAGAGCATTGTTTGTGATAGAGATAGCAGATTTTTTAGTGCATTTTTGAAAGAACTCTTCAAAATGGTGGGAATAAAATTGATTCCTAGTACAATATATCATCCACAAATTGATGTCCAAACAGAGAGGGTGAATCAATGGTTGGAAGGATACTTGATAAACTATGTTAGTGGGCAGCAAAAAGCATGGATCAAATGGTTACATTTGGGTGAGTTGTGATATATACTACTTTTCATATGTCCATTGACATGTCTTCTTTTAAATAAATTTATGGTTATGATGCATAAACTTTATTGACCACATATTTGGTGATAGTAGATATCCAAAAGCTAAGGATTGGATTGAATAACATAAATATATTTTGAAGGTTTTGAAAGATAAGTTGCAAGTTGCCCAAAACCAACAAAAACAATATGCATATCAACATAGAGTGGAGAAAAAATTACAAGTGAATTACTTGGTGTATTTGAGATTCCATCCCTACAAACAAAACTCCTTAAAAGGAAAGGTTCAGAAAATATCAAACCAAGGTTTTATGGTTCCTTCAAAGTGGTTCTAAAAGTTGGAGAAGTGGCCTATGAATTGGAACTTCCATAAGTAAGTAAGATCCGTAATGTATTGAATGTTTCATGTCTTCAACATGTGATAGGGAATAATATTTCAGTTTTAGAAACATTACCTCCCTTGGATGATCAAGGACAATGGATTCTCAGTCCACAAAGAATAATGAAGACAAGGGAAGGAAAGCTAAGGAGCATAACAATAAATGAATACTTGGTACAATGAAAGGATTTACCTAGTGAGGAAGCCACTTGGGAAGATGAAATTTTTTTGTATCATCCAAACTTGGAATTTATTGAGGTCAAGAAATATTGGGTTGGGAGGAATGTCATGTCCCCATCTAGATAAGACTACTTGCGAACACTATTTCACCAACCTACTAGTTCCCTAGGTTTATGTCGAGGCATAAATTTTTTAATAAGGGAGATATAGGACGCAAAAGTACCTTAGTTTACCATATTCAAATTAAAATGGGTCACATAAATAATAAATATTAAGAAAATAAGGTGTCATTGGTTCATGGATACAAATGGAATCTTGTGGAGTCTTTGGGTGACTATATTCCCCCACACACTTGGCATGACCTTCATCCAAATTCAAACCCATGGGAAATTCAATGTTATTGGATGGTGATGTGTTGTCAAATAGCATATCATGATATAAGGAGCTCTAATTAGGAGAGGAGAGTAACTCCCATGTAAGAAGAAGATACTCAGAAGACAATGTGTGCCACTTGGAAGGATATTCCATGCAATGTATGACAAAAAATGATGAATGATCCTATGACAAATGTGACAAATTCAGACCTGATTTAAGACCTTTGAAAAATATTAAATGACAAGGATAAACATATCCACCAAGAGGGAGAATTTGGGAGGTAGAGGCAACCAGTCGAATTCGGGAAAGAATTGAAGCATGAAGAGGAAGACAAGTTTCATAGGAGTTCCTAAACCACTAATTTGAGTTGGAGGAATCCTATGGAGGGAAATTAGACATTAGGAGGCCTAATGACGATAAGAAAAGGATTTGTTGAGTAATGAGAACAAGTTTTTATCATTTGTTAATTGGAATTCCACATTTTGGAGAGATTTTTCTTGTCCATTGCACGGTGAGTGTTTACTTTCCCTACTTGAACCAATTTCGAGGGAGTTGGATTCCTTTCCAAGTTGGTTGATGGAGAGGACATTCATACCTCTAATTAAAGATAAATGAAGTTTTTTTATTTGTAGGTTAAAGTCCCATACAACTCAAGTTATCATCTATCTCCCTCTTCTCTCATTCCTACTTCATTAATCCCCCATACTCTAATGGGATGGAACACTTGTTAGAGTGGTGCTTGTGCTTTGCTGAGTCTATTTGATGCCCAAGATTAGGTACGTGATGTATTTATCTCTACTTTTATTTCCATAGTCTATGTAACTTAAAATATAAGTAATCCATATGTGAAAAGCTTGCATTTCCATGCTATTAAACCACTAGTTTTCATATATTTGGATTCCATCTTGAAAGAGTTGTATATCATATGTGTATGAGGAATTTATCCGGTGTTTAATGTTGTTGGGGAATAAATTTGTATGTTTTATATGGTCTCTATATGTAATTTCATTATTTGAACTATTCACTCTACTTTTCATGTCACTAGTACAAATTGAGGAATTAGCTACTACGTGACTAAAAATTCTTGTCACCACAGGTTTTTCAAGTGATTTACTACTAAACATGAGCAATTTTGATAGACCCAACTATAAACGACTAAAATTAATGACTAATTTCATCACCATTTAACAAATATGACTAGATAATAAGTGGCAGAGTTAAAAATGACTAACACAAATGACCAATTTAGTCACGACATAAAAAATGACTAGGTGAAAGAATATGATTTAGTCATTTATGTTAGTCATTTTTAATCATGTCATGGAAAATTGTAATTTTGACAATGAAGTGTAAAATTTGTAAATTGTCTACTTTCTATTAGTGATATTGGTGCCATGCATCTCGATCTTTAGAGATCCAACAAAGCAATTCCATGAATATTTTCTTGAAACATCTTTATCCCTATTGTACAATTGAAGAAAACCATTAAGCACGTGCCAAAAGAAAATTAGGTTCCTAAAATTACGAATTAGGTATAGCTAGAACCAGTACCATATCAATACCTAGAAGAATCATAGCTAGTTGTTGATCGTTCAATGTAAGAGTCCCAAGTACCATAATGAGGTGATTTTCTAAATTCAATATAACTATCATGATATGTGGCCTTTGAACTAGCTGCACCAGTCAACGTAGATTCACCAGGATCAGTTCCTTTAAACATCGTAGGACTTGATCCAATAATAATTGAACGAGTGGAAGCACCAAGAAAAATATTTTAACCAATCAAAGACTCAATTATAATTAAACTGGGGTGTTGACCCAGAACCAGTCTCAGATCCATATGAAGTTAAGACAAAAATTATGACATACTAGATACTACAGGAAGTTTATCAAGGGATATTCGGAAATGACTGCTACAATGGAAAAATTGTTGAAAAACAACACTAAGTTTCACTAGATAAAAGATTGTCAAGAGAGTCTGGACAAGTTGAAGAACAAGATGGCTACTGTGCCAATACTTGTATTTCCAAACTAGGAAAAAGAGTTCCATGTTCATGTCGACGCATCATTTGTTGCGCTCAGTGTGGTCCTCATACATCCTGGTGAAGGATCAGTTGATCATCCCATTATCTTCGATAGAAGGAAGCTATCAACTACAGAGAAAAAATATACCACAACAGAGATAGAAGGGATAACAATGGAATATGCGCTACAAAAATTTATAAACTATTTAGTGTGTGGACATTTCAATATGTACACTTGATCAAAAAGCCAGTGTTGGGGGGGGGAGATCTGCCAGTGGATTTTCCTCTTTCTGGAATTTAATTTTGAGATAATTGTTAAACCTGATTGGCTGAATTTGGGACCATACCATCTTTTAAGGATCGAAAGTGGAGAAGAACCTACTAGTTTGGAAGATAATATTCCTGATGTGAAAATTTATATGATAACCATGTCTAATGATCAGTATAAATATATCATACATTTTCTGAGTACGGGTTGCGCCAATTGAATTTACCATTGCACAAAAGAAATAGTTGGTGGTGGGAGTTGCATATAATTTCTAGTTGATTGCTGGAAACTTGTATAAAATGGGTCCTGATGAGATAATTCGGCGTTTTGTTTTGGAGCACGAGTGCCTGATGATATTAAATGAAGCACATGTTGGTGTTACATAATGCCACTATGCACAAAAAAGCTATGGTGCGTAATATTTTGCAAGAAGGATTATGGTGGCCCACCATGCATGCAAAAACTCGGTATTATTATTGCAGTTGTGATGACAGTCAAAGAACTCAGAATCTGTATCGAAGGGATTAAATTCTATTGGTATCGTAGAAAACATTACAGGAATTTGATAAATGGGTTGTTTATTTGTAAGACCTATCAGTCTGACAAGAAAAACCATAGGAGCATGATATATTATCACTCTAACTGATTACCTAACCAGATGGGAAGAAGAAGTTCCAGTAAAGGATTGTACGATTGCAATTGCTATGGATTTTTTATTTGAAAATGTTGTGACAAGGTTTGGGTGCCCAAGGATTTTAATCAGTGATCAAGGTACACATTTTGTTAATCAATTGATTTAAGAATAGACTAACAAATTTCAGATACAACATAGAAGAACAACACCATATCCTCCTTTTAAGCAAATGGATCTTTCGAATCATTCAACAAGATTCAGGGAAACTCATTAACAAAGGTTTGTAATGTATGAAGAGATGTCCGTGATCATGAAATCTATGCAGTATCATGGGCATATTGCTTGACGCGTAAGAAATTGACAGGTAAGACTCCATTTACGCTAGTATATGGGAAAGAAGTTGTCATGCCTATGGAATATATTGTACCAAGATTAAGAGTTGTTGCGATCATTGGAATGATAGATGTTGATGCTGTGGAAGATATATTGCTTCAACTAGTACACTTGGAGGAAGAACATTTTGTTCTACGATTTCACGAGAACATAAAAAAGCAAAGGAAAAAGGTATGGCATGATAGGCACATTAAGAGAAAGCATTTTGAATTTAGAGGTCTTGTTCTTATGTATGAAAACAACTTTTTCAAGCATCTAGGAAAGATGAAAACACATTGGTTAGGACCATATGAAGTCAAAGAAATCATTGATGGAGGAGCAGTGAAGTTAGAAAAAATAGATGGGACAGAGGTTAGAGGACTCGTCAATGGGAGTTGACTAAAACCATATTTCCATAGCTGTGATTTGGTCACATAAAAAAATGAGAATTGAAAAATAAAAAGAAAAAAGAGAAAGAGAAAACACTACAACAAAATACACTTTTGGGGGCGGTTTTGTCTTGAAGCGATTTTGCTAAACCCCCCCCCCC
>LPNX011021930.1:618920-671717 GCA_001517045.1 Pseudotsuga menziesii
ACCTTGGGTCTTGAAACTTAATTACTTATATTTTTTGAAAATAAAGGAATACAAATCAGTTTCTTGATACTTTCTGTAAGGTGTTCAACCTAGGTCTTCACTATACCCAATAACCCAGATTCATGAACTATCTTCTATACATTGTTTAAGAACACTTTCTAATGAATCTTTTATTCACATGTTTAAGCCTCATATTTTTCCCTCAATAACAAGGAAAAAAGTGAGGCAGCATTTATAGAAATACATTCAATGTTATGACCCCAATAACTGATAAACTAATTTATTCAGATATTAGATGAGATAGCTGATACATTTCATTAAACATAATGAAACATTTAAAAATCATTATGTGGTCCTCCTTACAGTTGTAGGCTAATAATTATACAGAAAAAGGGAAGCTTTTGACAAGTGGAAACATAATCAATCAATACCTTAGGATCTTGAACTCAATAGTGTTATACAAGGATTCAACCACTTTCCCAAAACTGAAATTGAGCAAGTTGAACCTTTCTCTTAAGTGCCACCAAATAAACTAGGGAAAGTTACTGCCAAAGCCTAATAGCTCGATTTCTATAGAGCCTAGTAGCTCTCAAATTTCCCTGATCCTGATAGCTCACATTTATCATAAAGCCTGGAAGCTCTTACTTAACAAAAATTGTGGAAGCTCACACTTAACGCAGATCTTGGAAGCTCGATTTCGAACAAATCCTTAAGCTCAATTTCTAACAAAGATTGGAAGCTCTCCTCTCTCAAGGGTTGGGATTTTACCCCCCTATGCCTGTTTTTTATATTATTCTATGACTTTTCTTGGCTAGTAACTACATGTTCCCCATTTGGCCACTTGTCCCCTTAGGGATGAGTAAAAGTTCATCTATTAACCTTAAATTAGCAATACCTAAATTCAATTAAAATTATTAAATAGCTATATATTTATATTGTTGTTTTATGTCATCAAGGTCATAAACTTAACAAGAAAAGTTACGGTCATTTACAAGTCCTTCACAATAATTAAATTTAACCACCACTGTTACAAAAGTTCATTTTTTCTAATGAGATTTAAAGTTCCAAATGGATTTACTTATTTTTCCAAACTTTGACCAAAACTAAAATTAATGGTGCCTAGTGAAAATTCACATCAATAAAGTAAAACCTCAAACAATAATTTTTTTAGGTCCCTTATCCCACAAACAAAGGGTCTCTCATACACATTGCCCTTAAAATTATATTATTATTATTATTATTATTATTATTATGGATAACATGGAAATAAAAAGTATACAATTTTGACCATTTTGATTGCTTAAAACAACATTAATATTTTTTTTAACTAAGAGGTGTTTCCAAGATAAACTCTCCCTAATGACTAGGGAAACCCTCCCTCTATTTATAAGTCCTTATGGATTCTATTTATAAGTCCTTATGGATTATTTGGTATGGTTGAGGGAAGTATGCCCCCTAACCCAAATCATTTTAAAACATTTTTTGGTTCTTAAAGTAGCAATGACTTTTAGCATTGGAAACCTATTGATAGTTTTGATTAAAAAATTAAATTTTATGAGAGTAAGTTAATAAGTGGACAAACTTAATTTTTATGGGAGTAAGTTAATAAGCGGACAAACCCAATTTTTGTGGGAGTAAGTTAATAAATGGACAAACCCAATTTTTATGGAAGTAAGTTAATAAATATATAGATGACAAGCCTACAACTATATATATTATCCAAGAATTGCCCCTATAAAATAGACTTACGAGAAATGATAGTGGGCTTAGTTCTTTGCATAGCTTGAGCTAGAAGGGTAAACCCCTTTATAATGGAGGTAACCGTTACCCTCCCATAAAACCCCTTATTAGGGAGGAACCATTACCCCACAAAATTAGTTTCTATTAATAATTTAAAACTAAAACCTAATGACAATTTGTAACCAATCACTAAACATTTTAATTTAGTCACTTCATTATTTATTTATTAATTTAAATGATAAAAAATATCAAAAAATAATAGAGTGGTCAAATTTGATTATTAAGTTTATTAATTTTGTTTAGAGTCCATTGTTTCACAATTAAAACAAAGAGTTTTATATACCAATTTAGTGTATATATATAAACGACCATTTTACATGAATCAAACAACTTAAAGAAGTTATGATTGATAATAATAAATAATTATTTGTTATTTAAAAATAATAAATAATAATAATAGGTACCACCCTACCCGACCTCACTCCACCTTACTCGGGTTGTAGCTTGAAGATATATATTTAAGGCGAAGAAATATAAACAGCTAAGCAAATTGGACTTCAAACCGAGCAAATAGAACGAAGAATTGTAAGTCTCGAGACGAAGAAGTGATAAGATGGGAAATCAATCTGTGGAATCTGGACTAACCGCATCGACATCTTTCCGTAATCTGCTTGCTTCAATGGAGGAGGGACCATTTTTGCATAATCGGCTTGGTTCAATGGAGGAGGGACTGTCATCTTTGCATAATCGGCTTGGTTCAATGGAGGAGGGACTGTCGTCTTTGCATCAGGTCTCTTTTTCAATGGAGGAGGGACTGTCGTCTTTGCATCGGGTCTCTTCTTCAATGGAGGAGGAAGCATCTTCCACAGTCGCAGTAGAATTAGGAGAGCAAACGGAACGCCTGAACATTAACAACAACAACCAGAGGAGGCCAGCACGGCTGCCACGGAATAGAAACCTGCAGGAGATGATGATCAGAAGACGGCAGCTGAGAAATGTGAATACAAGTATAACCAACGCCACCTTCTCCATGCGACAGACTTTGTTTGAAGAGCATCTGCGAAGAACCAGAGCCAACGCCTTTTCCATGTTGGAACAACAGCGCCGGCACTTGTTGGAACAACAGCGCCGGCACTGGTTGGAACACCCGCGACCACAAACCACCTTCTCCATGCGACAGGCTTTGTTTGAAGAGCATCCGCGAAGAACCAGAGCCAACGCCTTTTCCATATTGGAACAACAGCGCCGGCACTTGCTGGAACAACAGCGCCGGCACTGGTTGGAACACCCGCGACCACAAACTCTAGCTGTAACGCCCCGGCACTTGTTGGAACACCCGCGACAATGAACACCCGGGCTACGACCACGACCTCTAGTAATGCTGTTGCTGCCAATGCTCGCGTTTCGCAATCTGAACCACAACGCGAGTTTGATTTTATGCGAGCTTGATTTTATGCCTGAGTCGACGCCGGGTACGACCACGATCGCGACCTCTAGTAATGCTGTTGCTGCCAATGCGCGTGTCTCAGTCTGAACCACAACTCGAGCTTCAATGGCTGGAGCTTGAGCTTGAATGGCCGGAGCTTGATTTTATGCCTGAGTCGACGCCTGAATGGCAGTTTGATTTTATGCTGGACTGATGTCTCTCATATATCTTCACGCGTTTTGCATCTTTCTGGTTGATGTCTCAGTTTAATTTATTTTTTCTAACTGTGTTGATTTATTGTTTTCCAAGGCATTGGATTGGATTTTTTAGAAGGTTGTTATTTTTGTTGTTTTTCAAGGGATTGGATTATTGACCAGTATATTATGTGCCATTATATTAATGATGCGTATATTATGTTATTTGAAAGGTTTTTATTTTATTGTTTTTCTAAAAATTATGTGTAAATTTTTTTAAAGATATTGACCAGTAGATTTAGTTTAGCAACATCCTTTGTATTTTTTTGAAATCTTTGGAAAATTATTTCTTTTAGACATGCATAAAATGGTTTCTCCTAAATTAGTATTGCTTGCTTTCTTTCTTTCTTTTTTCTTTTGGACTAATTCTGAATCTGCTTTAGCATAATGTTGATTTGGGGTTTGTTTTGCATAGATAAATTAATTTCATCTCATTGCAACCTACCACTATGTGGATTTGTGATTATTTTTTGGGAAAGATGTTATTGGATGCTCTATATTGAAACATGATCTTCATCTAAAAATAACTTGTTCATAGTTAAGTTTTTGGATCTATGAGAAATTTCTGCCATTAAGGTATATTTTACTGGGAAAGCCTTTATCAAAAGCCATTTCTAGACAAATCCTTGCAATGCTAGTATAATACTGATTCAAAGTTTCTAGGATGGAAAAGTGGAACTTTCCCAGAGCATTCCTAATGGATTAAGGGAGGGTTTTCCCAAGAAATGAAACGACATATTCAAAATCATGACCCATACATGAGCTGAGGCAAGTGAATCCATTACAGGATCAAAGGTGGAAACAATCTAAGGATCAAATCTCTATCTTCTTGAAGGTCAAATTCAATAACAAAAATCACATTTTCACAAGGGTTATTACAAGTCTCTTCCTTCATTAGGGACGTCCAATAACCCATTCCCACAAGCCATTAAATCTCCACACAAATATATGGGAGTGATAAAAAAGGGCTTTCTCTTCAAAATTCAGATCTAGTAGAATAGATAAGAAGAGAGTTTCTAGAATCCATAATAAGGTGTGTCATTTCCCTTTTGCAAGATATCTTGAAAAAAAAATTATTGATTAACCAGCAAATCCTCTAAACCAGAAGTCAATGTGTGAGAGAATAGCACAAACGAAGGTGAAAGATCTATATTGGGCACCATTATGGAGGAAAAAACATGCTTTAGTCCATGCAAGAGAAGAAGATGAGCTTGTAGAAAGCATCACTGCCATCAGAAGGAGATCAACTAGCTACATCAAAACCCTATATGCCACTATGAATGGGTGATTCTCTTCCATCTTTTCTCGAAATGAAACAACATATTCAAAATCATGACCCATACATGAGCTGAGGCAAGTGATTCCATTACAGGATCAAAGGTGGGAATCCAGCTTCCCCGGAACCAATGACCCAATGTGAGGATCGAATCCCTATCTTCTTGAAGGTCAAATTCAATAACAAAAAACACATTTTCAGAAGGGGTTAGTGAAAGTATCTTCCTTCATTAGGGGAGTCCAAGAGCTAATATCCCATTTCTGTAAATCAAGAAGCCATGCCCACAAGCCATTAAATCTCCACAACAATAGATGGAAGTGATAAAAATGGGCTTGCAGAAAAACGGGCTTGCTCTTGAGGTTGGCATCTAGTAGAATAGATAAAAAGGGAGCTTCTAAAATCCATAACAAGGTGTGTCATTTCCCTTTTGGAGCATATCTTGTAAATAACCCTACTGAGTGGTAATTTATTTTTCTTGAGTGTGTTGATTTATTGTTTTCAGTGTAAAAGGTTGTTATGTTATTGTTTTCCCATTGGATTATTTTCTTCTCCACAGATAATTTTCTTGGGGAGAGATAATTTTGTTATTTTATAATTTTAGGCTCATTCATTAATCCTATAAATATGCGAGCTGATTTTGAATGGTACAATTTTAAATGTTTTATTATGATCATGTTTATTTTAATTCTATTTTATTATTATTTTTAAATATATTATATAAGCTAATTATGATTGTATTAATTTTCTATATCTAGGTTTATAACTGATATTTTATTGTGTATTCATTGGAAAAACATTTTTATTAAGTGGGTAAACTATTTTTTATTTCAATAATGGTTGTGAATTTCTACCTTTTAATTAGTGTTTTTTTACATTGAGTCAAATTTCCTCCTTGCACCATAGGAGGGAGAAATGCAAGTGTACACGTAATTCTTTAGCCTCCTCTCACAATTAAGTTGAAAACAAAAAATGGCTAGGAAGAAATAGTGTTACTCCTTGTCCTCATTTGTTGTAAAACATAGGACTTACCATTGTCCATTCTTTTTCTTAACATAGATCTAGTCGTTTTGAGTTTGAAATTTTCACTGCTCCCACTAGGTCTACCCACCTTTTTTTTTCAGAATCCCTTGAGGCTTATCTTTTCCATACATGGGTGAAATGGTTCTTGCTAAATTAGGATTTCATTCTTCCTTTCTTAGGACTTGAAAACTCTAATCTTGCTACTCAATGACTGAAAATTGTGTTGTTCTTTCTTCTTTATAGAATCCTTAGTACTACTTTCTTCTTGGGTCGATTCTAACTATGCTTTAGCATAATTTTGATTTGGGGTTTGTTTTGCATAGATAAATTAATTCGATCTCATTGCAACCTTCCACCACTTGGATTTGTGATTACTTTTCGGGAAAGAGATTATTGGATGCCCAATTTCGAAACATGCTCTTCATCTAAAAATAAGTTGTTCATAGTCAATTTTTTGGGTATGAGATATTTCTTCCATTAAGATTTATTTTACTCAGAAACTCTTTATCAATATCCATTTCTAGACAAATCCTTGCAATGGTAGTATAATACTGATTCAAAGTTTCTAAAATGCAAAAGTGGAACTTGCCAAGAGAATTCCTAGTGGATTTAAGGGGGGGGTTTCCCATGAAATTAAATGACATATTCAAAATCATGACCCATACATGAGCTAAGGAAAGTGAATCCATAAACCAGAGCTTTCCCAAAACCAAGGACCCAATCTGAGAAACAAATCCCTATATTCTTGAAGGTCAAATTCAATAAAAAAAAACACATTTTCACAAGGGTTAGGGACGTCCAAGAGCTCATAGTTCCCATTTCTGTAAATCAACAAGCCATCCCCACAAGCCATAAAATCTCCACACCAACAGATGGTAGTGATAAAGAAAAGGGATTTCTCTTCAACGTTGGGATCTAGTAGAATAGATAATAAGGGAGCTTCTATAATCCATAATAAGGCTTGTCATTTCCCTTTTGCAACATATATTAAAAATAGCCCTACTCATTGCTCATAAATTATTTTTTGTAACTGTGTTGATTTATTGTTTTCTGCTTAATAATTTTATTACGTAGTATTTTCAAAAGGTTGTTATTTTTTTGTTTTCGAACGAATTGGATTATTTTATTTCCCACTAGATAATGATGCATTATTCTTGCATTATTTTTTCTAAAGTCTTTATTCTCTATTCAACACATTTTAAAATATTTACCTCAGATGTTTAATAAATCCTCTAAATATGATGAGTTGATTTTGAGGGTACAATTTTAAATGTTTTACTATGATCATGTTTGTTTTAATTTTATTATATTATTATTTTTAAATCTTTGATATAAGTTAATTATTATTGTTTTAATTTTTGAGATCTATATTTTTAATTGATATTTTATTTTGTATTGAGTGGAAATACATCTTTATTAAGTGGGTAATTTTTTTTTTCAATAATGGTTGGGAAGTTCTACCTTTTAATTATTGTTTCTTTACATTGAGTCAAAATTCTAAATTTTTCTAACGAGATTAATCTCTTCCTTGCACCATGGGAGGGAGAAACACAACTTTACTCAGGATTCTTTAGCCTCCTCTCATAAACTAGAGGGCATGAGTAAGTAAATTCAAACAAATCGATTACAAAATAAACTTGAAAAACAAAACATGGCTAGGAAGGATAGTGAGAATCCTTCTCATCATTTGTTGTAAAACCGAGGACTTGTTTTTCTTGACAACCGTTGTCCATTATTTTTCTTAACCTCGATCTAATGGTTTTGAGTTTGAAATTGTCTCCCCTCCCACTAGGTCAACCCAACTTCTTGGTTTTTTTTTAGAATTGCTTGAGGATTATTTTTTCCATACATGGGTGAAATGGTTCTTGCTAAATTAGGATTGCTTTCTTCCTTTATCTAATCTTGTTGCTGAATGAATGAAACTTGTGTTGTTCTTGGTTCTTCCTAGAATTCTTAGTTGGATGAGTCATACTAATTTCTTCTTGGACCGATACTGAGTATGCTTTAGCATAATGTTAATTTGGGGTTTATTTTAGGTAGATAAATTAATTCGATCTCAGTGAAACCTCCCACCATGTGGATTTGTGATTTTTTTTGGGAAAGAGGTTATTGGATGCCCTATTTAGAAACATGCTCTTCATCTAGAAATAACTTGTTCATAGTTAAGCTTTTGGGTCTATGCAAAATTTATTCCATTAAGGTTTATTTTACTCAAAAATCCTTTATGAAAATCCATTTCCAGGCAAATCCTTGCAATGGTAGTATAATATTGATTCAAATTTTCAAGGATGCAAAAGTGGAACTTTCCAAGAGCATTCCTAATGGATTTAAGCGAGGGTTTTCTCAAGAAATTAAAGGACATATTCAAAACCATGACCCATACATGAGCTGAGGCAAATGAATCCATTAGAGGATTAAAGGTGGGAGTCCATACCTTCATCCATAAACCATAGGTTCCCAAAAACCAAGGACCCAATCCGAATCCACCAAATCCCTGTCTTCGTGAAGTTCAAATTCAATAAATAAAAAAAGTTTCGCAAAGGTTATTAAAATTCACTTCCTTCATTAGTGGCGGGCAAGAGGTGATAACTCATTTCTGTAAATCAACAAGCCATGCCCACAAGCCATTAAATATAAACACCAAAAGATGAGAGTGATAAAAAGGGATTTATCTTCAACGATGGGATCTAATAGAATATATAAGAAGGGAGCTTCTAGAATCCATAATAAGGTGTGTTATTTCCCTTTTGCAACATATCTTGAAAATATAATTATTGATTGATGACCAAATCCTCTGAACCAGAAGTTAATGTGTGAGGGAATGGCACAAACTAAGGGAAAGGAACTATATTGACAACCATTATGGATGAAAAACATGCTTTGAACCATGAAAAGGCATGCAATATGCAAGAGAAGAAGGTCAGCTTGTAGAAAGTAGTGGTGCCATCAAAATAAGGAGATCAACTACCTACATCGAAACCTTATATGTCACTATGAATGGGTGATTCTCTTCCATCTTTTTTTGAAATAAAAAGGTTAACATTAAAATAAACATAAAAATTCACATAAAATAGGAATTCAATCTTACTCAAATTTGATGGTTGAATTATTCAGTTTTGCTATTTATTAGATTAGGTGTCTATTTAATTTAATTTAGAGAAGAAGTGCTAACATGGGAAATCATTCTATGGAAGGGAATATTTATTTCAAACAAGAAATGAGATGGCATCAATATTATTGCATATGTGTGGAATGGAAGAGGAATGATATTCCATGGTCGTAGTAAATTTAGGAGAGAAATAGTCACTTGATCCTTCGAAACAACATTCCACCACAATAGAGTCATAGTAGAAGCCACAAAGGGGTGCAACTTCAATAAAATCATTACAAAAAAATTACAATCTACTCATTAGTAGCAATGTATTGAAATTGTATTTTACTTGACAATGACTTTGTTGAAGTAAAACTTCATCTCAATGTGTTTTTATCATAACAGATAGGGTTTTTTCATAAACTTGGCTATTAACACCTAATAATTCTAGGCTCAATTCTTGGCACCCTAGTAGTAATACTCCTCAGCAGGTGGTACTATATGCAAACCACCTTTTTATAATGTAGTACTCTTTAACATACACATTGCTTCTACAATACTAACCACAATACACTCATCTTAAATGTAGTACTAGCCGCAATACATATAGCTAATTCTAATCTATATAATAGGTATACTATGTGTTAAAACACAGTAAATAACCTATTCTAATGTACCTCAAAGGTACTCAAACATATGCTTATTCAAAAGCATAAAAATACAATAGGGTTGCTAGGTACTTTAAGACACCAACCACATACTTATTGAAAGTAACATCATATGTATCTGATCCAGAATGCAATTTATCTATACCAGAAACTATGGATTTCATATCCATCATATGAAACACATTAAATATGTAAAATTATGCAGAACGAAAGTCCTATGTTTTCTTTCAATCTTCAACATTTGTTGACTTTAATAATATTCTATCATATGAAGAAGTTATTATTGATCTTGTCCATTCAATGTGATGTTCTTCAAGGCCTGATCACTTTCAAAGTGATGGTTTTCAAGTCCAAATAAGGTCTCCCCCTCGAAGTGGCCCATGATTAATAAAATCCCTTCTATGTTATGTTATTTCCATTATATTGTGCATTTTCATTATTTATTGCAGCAAGTTCCTCACATATGGTATCATAGCACTTTCTTGGGCTCGCTGGGTTGATTTTTTTCCAATTTATTTTCTTTTGTAGTGCTTCCTACCATTGTGATTATTGCAGTAGTGTTTGTTCTTTACGTCAGTATTATTCATTCGGGCCAGGGAATAAACCCTATCCTCTTAACTGTGGGAAGTACTTGGGAATATCCTGATAAATCATTGTGAGGAGTACCACAGGAATCTCGAAGTCGATGGCCATTGAGAGGACCTTACAAGTGAAAAGGGAAATGACCCCTACCTGATTGACTATTTTCCACCCATGAGGTGAACCAAGAGTTGTCGTTTGTGGCAAAGCGGTTATCAGCATTACCTAATCCGTGGAGTGAGGGTTACTTCACCAATACACAAGTCGTTATACAGCATGGGTGGTTGATTGAAACCCATGAAACTTTGCGAATTCAAACATACATGGGTCCATATCTATTTCCATTTGATAAAGCATAGATTTCCAGAGCCGCCACAGATCATTTCCACCAAACAAAAACAAAAAACTGATTTTTGGCCATATCTTCTTTGTTTTAGCTCCATTTCCCTTGAAAATTCATTGTAACACTTGTAATTCCATTCTTCATATTTCATTCCTTGAGGACCCTATCCCAAATTCCACTTCCTGAAGCCCGAAATTCCAAGTTTGGTTATTTTTAGGGTTGGCCATAACTTTTTCGATTCTCACCCAATCGCCTTCAAATTTTTCTACCATGTTCAATTCCCATTTCTTCTTCCTTGTCCCTCTCTAACAAATTTTCCCATTCTTTCACCAGCTTCTAAAATTCACATTTTTTGTATCCCTATCCCTCAGAACGTGTCAAAAACCTAGTCAAACCCCAATTACCCACCCGATTTTTTTCCAACTCAAAATTTTCCTTTACTAAAACCATTTTTTTTTTCCCATCCCCCCCCCCCCCCCCCCCCCCAAAAAAAAAAAACAAACCCTTTCTTATGGTTGTCACCCACGAAGGAGAAAATAACAAAATTGAAGAAGAACTTGCATCCCTCAAGACCAAAATTGAAGATCTGGATAAAACATTTCTCGGCCTCCATCTTCAACATTTAGCCATGAGCAAGCCGAACTTCTGTAGAAACTGGGTTCTCTTCTTCTAGAAACTTTCGTGGGTCAAAGCTTGATTTTCCTCGCTTCAATGGTGATGATCCAACTAGATGGATTTACAGGGTAGAACAATATTTCAGTCTTCCTAACACTTTTGATGTCAATAAAGTCCCACTTGTATCCTTCCATTTGCAACATGAAGTCCTTCAATGGTTATGTTGGTACATCAAGGCTCATGCAAAGCCAAACTGGATAGATTTTTTCCAACTCTTTTTGCAACGATTTGGCCCTAGTGCTTTTGATGACTTCACATGAGCAACCACCAAAATTTTACAAAATGGCACTATGAGGGAGTATCAGACCAAATTTGAGAAACTATCCAATCACACATAATGATTTCCTGTTGCATTCTACAGGAGTTGTTTTATTAGTGGTCTGAAGGATGCAACATGATATTAGGTAAAATGTTTTTTCCCAACACAATAATGGAATCCCTAGGGTTGGATAATTGGAAAATTACAAGATCATGGCTCAAGAACGCTCCAAATTCATTTTTGTTCCATTCATAAATATGGTTCCCCGAATACCTCCAATCTCACTAGCTCCTAGAACCACTCATATCAAGCATTTTTGTGAAGCCGAGATGCAGGAGCATAGGAAAAAATGGATTTTTTATAATTGTTATGAGAAATTCACCTAGGGACATCGATGTGCTGAGAAAAATATCTATCTCTTGTATGTGGATTATCCTCCTGCACCTGATATTTCTGATGATGCTCAGGAACCAGTAGATGATATAGGTGACAATCAGGAACTTCCTATTGACCCTCTTACTCAGGATGACCAGGAAGATATATCTCTCCATGCATTAGCTGTAGTCACCATCCCATAAGCCATGTGGGTCAAGTTTTTATTCAAAAAGATACCTCTTACAATATTAATTGATTCTGGTAGCACTCATAACTTCATTGACCCCAAAATTGCCAAACAGGATGATTGTTTTATCTATCCTTACCTTGAAAAGGGAAGTTTCATAGTGTGTGAATATCTATTAGGGATTATAACTTGCACTCTGAAATGTTTTCCTTGCCTTTAGGTGGATGTGATGTGGTTTTGGGAGCTCAATGGTTACGCACACTTGGACCTATTTTATGGGATTTTGATAAACTTTGGATGTAATTTTCAGTCAATGGGAAAAACCACACATTGAAGGGCTTACAACCAAGGTCTCTTAGCATCATCAGTTCACATCGTATGTAACATATCCTTAAGAAGAATTCACATGGTTTCATCGTCCAGCTCCATTTTTGTCAGATGCAACCTTTAGTGGTCTCAACTACTCCCTTGGATATAAAACAAATATTGGATCGATATTCATGTTTTTTTCTTAGCTAGTGGGATTTCCACGTTCAATACCATATGACCATCATATTCCGCTCCTTCCAGGAAGCGTGACTCCCAACATCATTCCCTAGCACTACCGATTTAACCATAAGACGAATATTGAGATGCTTGGTCGGGACTTACTGAAGCAAGGTATGATTCGTCCTAGTACAAGTTCTTTCTCTTCACCAGTTCTTCTTGTCCGAAACAAATATGGGTCACGGTGCCTTTGCATTGAATTTAGAGCACTTAATAACATAAGAATCAAGGATAAGTTTCAAATTCATGTTGTTGATGAGCTTCTAGATGTGATTCATGGTGCTCATTGTTTTTCCAAGTTGGATCTTCGTTCTAGGAACCAAATTCAGGTTCATGAGGATGATATCCCTAAAAAAGCTTTCCAAACACATGATGGCCACTATGAATTTTTGGTCATGCCATTGTAGTCATGAATGCTTCTTCCACATTCCAGGAATTGATGATTAAAATATTTCGGCCCTACTTACAAAAATTCAATCTGGTCGTCTTTGATGATATCCCCCTCTATAGTAAAACATGGGATGATCATATCCAACGTCTAGATCTTGTACTACAACTTTTATGTGACCATCATCTTCGTCTAAAATAGTCTAAATGTGTTTTTGGGAAGAAGGAAGTAGAGAATCTTGGGCATATTGTTTCAGCACAAGGGGTTCACGTAAATCCCTTCCTTTGATGGCTCTTCCCAAATGTCAGTGGATACAAAAACTAGAAGCACATTTCCAGTTGAATCCTATGGTTGAAGAGGATGCATTAAAATGGCCATTATACAAATTGAGGGAGAAGCCAATCATTGGTGGTTCCATGGTATTAATACCTTGGTACATGATCATATTTCATCCTATGAATATTTTTCCAAGGCATTAGTGGAGAGATTCAATTGGAAATACCCTGAACTTAGTTTCAAAGAATTGGCACAATTGAAGTAAACTGGGACCCATGAATCCTATATGTTGGAATTTCAAAATCTCTTAGTGATGGTTTTTTATATGTCTATGGATCAGTTGGTTCTACTATACACCGAGGTGTTGGTAGAACCTTTGAAAAGGCTGGTGAAATCCCATAATCCAACTACATTAAAGGATTCCATAAGATTGACAAGAGATCTATAGAATGTGATTCCAAGGACTAGGTACCTCGCTAAGCTTAATTTTCCTTCCAAATTCAAAGAATGGAGGAAACCATATAAAAGGAACTCTTTTTTTAAGGAGAATAAGGAGGGACTAAGAAAGAAGAAATCAAGAGGAATAAATTGTGCTTCACATGGAAGCAACCTTGGGTTCTTGGACATAGGTGTGTTAAGGCGAAGGCACGCTATATTAAAGGATTCTCTTAAGATGATTAAGAGGAGTTGGAGAAAGAAGTAAAAATTGTATCCCAAGAAGAGGGGTATGATACAAGAGAAGAAGAGTATCCCTCTCTTGAGAAACAAAAAAAAAATTCAATACTCTCAGGTGTGCCTCGATTTCACACCCTTAGATTCAAGAGTACTATACAAGGCCAAAAGGTTACATTTCTAGTTGATGGAGGAGCCACTCATAAATTCATAGATGTAGCCTTGGTGCAGAGGAGAAATATACATGATGAAAATTTTGAAGGCTTCATGGTCATCATCCTAGGTAACAATTCTATGTACTATGCCAAATGGGTTCCAAAGATTCAAGTTGTTATAGGAAATTACATAGTTATTAATAGTTTCTATATAGTGAATGTGGTTTTGGGAGTCTAATGGTTATATTATATAGGGCAACATACAATGAACTATCAAGTCCCTGAAATGAAGTTCAAAAATTCAGAATGGAACCCTGCCTTGTTGAGAGAAATGCACACTTACCTTGACCAAGTGGTTTCTTCTCACAGTATGAGGTCTACCTTGAGGCATGGTGACATTAAATGTGATGTTGAATGTTTGATCACCTCTTCCAGGCCTCACTTAAAGGTTTTAAAACATCCAGAGGAGATAGAACATTTGTTGAGTAAGTATGAGAATGTTTTTGGAGGATTTCCTTTAGGTAGGCCACCTGACAAAGGGGTGGAGCATGTCATTGAATTAGGGATATGGAACCAACCTATAAAAATGAAGCCCTATAGACACCCCGAAAGGATTAGATATTATGATTGAGAATGCCATTAAATAACTCTTGGAATTGGGTCCCATAAGACCTAGCTCAATCCATTATGCTTATTCAGTTGTTATGGTGAAGAAAAAGGATGGAAACTTGAGAATGTGCATTCATTTTAGAGAATTGAACAAGAATACAGAGAAGAATAGATATCCCATGCATGGAAAATTTTGTATGCGCTCCATGAAGCAAAGTTCTTCTCAAATATTGACCTATATTTTTATCATCAAATTCAAATGAGGGAAAAAGACATACCAAAGACTGCTTTGAGTTCCTTTCTATGCCTTTTGGCTTGACAAATGCTCCTAACACATTTCAATCATTCATGAAAAATATACTCCACAAGCAACTTTGTAATTTTTTTCTAGTTTTCTTTCATGATATTCTTATTTACTGTAAGACATGGAATTAACACTTGCATCATGTAGAAGTTGTATTGAAAATTCTCCATGATCAATCTTTGTTTGCTAAGTTGTCAAAATATGAGTTTGGTTTGACAAAAATTTTGTATCTTGGGAACATCAATGGTCAAGATGGTATGAAGGTGCACTTGGAGAAAAAAAAATTCTTATTGAATGGCCATGTCCCAAAAATATCACTGAATTGAGGGGATTGATTTGGATTTGTACCTACTATGCGAAATTTGTGAAGGGGTTCTCCCAAATCACTTCACCTTTCACTAATTTGACAAAGAAATATGCTTTGTAGTGGCATGAAGAGGATGAAAATGCTTTCCTAATAATGAAAGAGTTAATGAGTAGCTGTCCCATTCTTGCATTACCTGATTTTTCTAAACTAGTTATCTTGGAGTGTGATGCAATAGGGGATGGAATTGGAGCTGTCCTAAAGAAAGGGAAACACCCAATATCTTTAGAGAGTAGGAAGCTTCAGCCACATGAGATTTTTTATTCTATTTATGACAAAGAAATGCTATCCATCATGCATGCTTTGACCAAGTTAAACAATACTTGGTGGGGATCAAGTTTCTTGTTAAGACTGACCATAATATCCTAAGATACTTCCTCACTCAAAATGATCTAAATGAAAGGAAACAAAAGTGGGCGAGTAAGGCTCAATAATTTTATTTTGACATTAAATATGTAATTGAGGTCAAGAGTAATGTGGTATTAGATTCCTTATCTAGAAGACCTCTATCTTTCTAATGGATGTTGCAGAATATTGGAAAGATATATTAGAAGTAGAATATACCAAGGATAAGTTTGTTGTGAATTTTTTTATGGTACTAACCATGATGATATGTATAAGGTGTTGGATTTAATCATCTACTCCAAATACATAATCTATGTGGTCCCTGGTTCGATCTTGAAGATTTTTTTTTTGAAGAGTGCTCATGATTCTCCATTAGCAGGCCACCCTGGTTTCTTCAAAACATATAGAATGTTGAGAGAAAGATTCTATTGGAAGGAGTTGAAGAGTGATGTTATTAAATATGTGGATTTCCCAACATGAAAAAAAAACAAAGTAGATAACAATCATATAGCTGATCTCTTGCATCCCTTTCCTATACCAAAACAAAAATGGGAAAGCATTTCCATGGATTTCATCATTGGTTCACCGAAATTTCTTGGTAAGGATTTCATATTTTTTGTGGTGGATAGACTCACTAAATTTGATCATTTCTTTTCTATTACTAAATCCTTTACTATTTCACAACTAGCCGAGCTATTCTTTAGAGAAGTTTTTAGATTGCATGAGCTTATGTTACACATATTTCTCGTCGTCATCATATTATGACAACCAAACATCAGAACTTGCCAAAAATACCCAAGTTATGAATTTTAATTTGGGTCAGGAATAGTGATTTCATTCCTTTTTCCACCACCACACTAATTTCCTTGCGGAAAATATGCGTTACCCCAATGCATAACACTTGTTTTCCATGAACAAGAAGTGGTGCCACCGCCACATGACTTAATACAATGAGCGGTGTAATATGGGTAACGCTATGTATTAGTTGACAAAGAGATGTGATTGAGTTTAAAAGATAAAAAGAGAATATTCTATGATAAATTCAAGCGAAAGAAAGATCTAGGAGCCTTAGAAAAACTAACAAATCGAATTTACTACAAAACCAACAAAAAACCATTAAATAAGAATCAATTTACACATGCAATGTGAACAGAAACAAGCTATAGTTTGACTATATAACATAAAATCATTTTAGTAACAGGTTTATATTACGTCAAAAGTGTTTCTTGAAGCTTTGGAATCCCAATTTTACTGTACAAGTGAAAATTGCCAAATTGGCATTAATCCCCCTAGGTGGGTCAATCATGCTCCAAATCAGCCAAAATGGCCACGAATTGTTGTGTGGATGTGGCTGAGGTTACAAGGGGAAATTATTACACCTTTTCATGTGTGGGTGTGGAAATATGGGTGAGTGAGAGTCTCTAGGTGGTATTCAATGCACCAAATCAACCCAAAATTGGGAAAAATCCACCTCTAGCGCTCCTAGTCAACCAAGTTGTCCACATTCAATGAATGGGAGTGCACCAGAAATGATGAGGGTGCAAATGTGGCTGGTTGGCTGATATGGAGTGCTCATATGGGTGTGAATGCACCAATTTGACTGGTTATTGGTCCAAGTAAGCACCCTAAGTCCAAAACCATAGTGTATTAATGCAAAATTCAATAAAATTGACTAAGGAGTTAAAATAAGGTACTAAGGGGTTGGATTACTATTCTAACACCCTCCCTTAATACAAAAACTTATTACAACACAAAAAATGAAGGAGGCCTTGGCAACAAAGGCTCAAGTCACCTCAATTACATAATTCATAAATTTTATTTGTCCATATAAACCGAGGAAAAGAAGGAAAATCACATGGGACAAAACCTTCCCTAAAGAATGGACATGGGGCTGAAACCTGTAACAAATAGCAGCAAATCACCATCCATCACTCACCCCAAGAAAAATATCTCAGGTAAGTGAAGGTATTCTCTGTGAAAGTCTTGGTGAAAATGTCAGTAGTTTGCTCGGTGGATGGGAAATACTGCAATGAAATCACCCTACATGCACTAAGCCCTAGATGTAGTGCACATGGTTCTCAATGTGATTTGACTTTTTCCTATGAAATATATTAGTATATATTTTATGGAACTTTTATTGTCCACCGAAATGTTGGTGGGAGAATCAATTGTGACACCAAATTCCTGAAGAATTCCCTTCAACCAAACACACTATGTAGCTACATTAACTGCTTCCATGTACTCAGCCACTACTGATGAGAGTGAAATGGTGTGATGTTTCTTACTTGACCAAAAAATTTGGCCTTCAGAAAGAATAAATACAAAACCTGAAGTTGAATTCTTGTCAGTGGGATCTCCATCCCAATCTGAATCAGAAAATCCATTTAGTTGGAGTGAAGAACTAGATGAGTAGTGCACCCTGAAATTCTTTGTAACTTGGACATACTGAAGAATTATTTTTGCAACATTCCAATGGAGCTCAGGTGGATGGTGCATATGTATTGCTATAGTACTTACAACATAAGATATATATATTCTTGTATTTGTAAGATAGAGGAAGCTTCCCACTAGTTTCCTGTAGAGTGTAATATCTACCAATGGAGAATTGCAAAATTCAAACAATTTGATGCCAGAAAGAAAGGGAGAATTGGATTCCTTACACTCAGCCATGTTAAACTTACTTAGCTAGTATGAATCTATTGTGGTTGACTTAGCATGATGCACCTTTCACTTTGCTCAATTTCCAAACCCAAAAATTTCCTTAGCAATCCTAGATCGGTCATGTTAAATTCACTGTGTAAAGATGACTTAATTGAACCAATTGAAGTGGTGCAAATCCCTGTAATTAAAAGGTCATCAACATAAAGAAAAATAACCTTAAAAATACCATCATGTTTCTGCAAATATACAATAGGATATGATTTTCATCTAGTGAATCCAATAGAGAGCAAGAAAGCATCCATTTTAGCATACCAAGCCCTGGGGGTTTACTTGAATCCATATAGTGATTTATTCAACCTGCAAACAAGTGAAGGATCCTATTGAAAAAATTAATATGGATTCATATATATCTCCTCCTATATCTCACCATGCAAGAATGCATGTTTGACATCCATGTTGTGCACTTTCCAACCCTTACTAGCTGCAATTGCTAGACCTAGTCTTATGGAGTCCATATTTGCAACCGGTGCAAAAGGTCTCGGTATAATACACACCATCTACTTGAGAGTAGACCTTACCAACCAATATTTATTTTTATTTAAAATCTGAACCATCAGCAGCAATTTTGGTTCAGAATATCCACTTTCATTGAATAAGCTTCCTCTTGGGAGGAAGGGGAACCAATTCCCATGTCTCATTCTCTTGGAGAGAACATAACTCTTATTCCATTGTTGTTTTCCATATTGGGAAATTACAAGATTTATGATATGTCTATGGATCATATACAATAATGATATAACAGTGCTCAGCAATATCACTATCACTTGCAAAGAAGCATTACTAGTTTGAGATCTAGTCTTCCTAGGCTCTTGGGGATTGCCAACCAATTCCACTGCATCTTGTAGGATTTTTTCAGCCCAATTAGGCCTTGATGGTGAATAATATATAGAAATATCATCTTAATACATATTTTTATCAGACATATCAGGAAAATCAGATCACGAATCATCACTTTCATCATCGAATGGTTGAGGAGAAGATCATTCCCCCGGTGCAAGCTCAAAATCTTATATTGGTTCTTCTTCAAATTGCACAATTATTTCAAAAAATATCTTGAGTGTGGAAGTGTCAAAGATTTTGTAACCTTTTGTATCCTTTCCATACCCAATGATGCACTCCTTGCTTTGTGGATGCAAGTCCTTCCTCTTTTTAGAAGAGATTTGAGCCCTTGCTCTAGTTCCAAAAATCCTGAAATTTGAGACATTTGGTTTATGTCTAAACCATGCCTCATAGGGAGTATTTCCTTTTACTGATTTGTGGAAGGATCTGTTTTGTATTTATGCAGTAAAATTAATGGCCTTATCCCATATCTTGGGACTTATAACCCTTGCTTCAATCATGAAAATGGTCATCTCCTTGAGAGATCTATTCGTCCTCTCTGCCACACCATTTTGCTGTGGTATTAAGGGAGTTGAGTTGTATTTGGATGACACACTCCTCACAAAGTTTCTATAGGTTCTTTTTCACATAATCCTTCCCATTATTAGTCCTAAGGATCTTAATCTTAGCCCACTCTGATTTTCTACCAATTCCTTCCAAATATTCAATTGTTCAAAAACTTCAGACTTTAATTTGAGGAAGTAAACCCACCAGAATCTTGAGTAATCATTGATAAATGTAAGTACATACCTTGATCCATCGTATGATGGAGTGGGAATAGGACCTATAATATCTGACTTTACCAACCCAAGTGTTTGTGTGGCTCTCCTTGCCATCCCCTTCTCATAGATTCTCTCTGGGTGCTTCCCAACTATGCATCCAATGCATGCCCCATTTGATGATTTGATTTGTGGAAGTCCTTCCACCATCTCATCTCTGTGTAGTTCTTGGAGGTACTTGTAGTTCATGTGGCCAAACCTCTCATGCCATAGCTTGGAAATATCATTGGAATGTGAGAGAATATATTGGTCATTGGAAGTGGGGAGGAAATTCAAAAACTTGTACATCCTCTCATGGTGGTCTACATACCCAATTGCAATGACTTGGTTTGATGATATTTCTGCAATCTCTACCATGTCTGGAGTGAAGATCACTCTCTTCACCTCTCTTGTATGGGTCATTTGATATACTGACAGAAAATTATCTACAAGGTATGGTAGATAAAACACATCACTGAAGAAACCATGTTCTAAGTCAATCCTACCAATCCCCTTGGTTTGGATTGTGGAAATTGAACCCAAGTGATAGAGCAATTACACTCACAAAATTGCTAATCAACATGCAAAAATTAACATCAAAGGAGACTAAAATTGGAGCATAACACTAATCTGTATTGAATAAGTGTACAATAGTTAACCTTATGAAGTAATAGGCTACTGCAATATATAATTACATGAGAGATTATAATGCATAAGGATTCCATTCGAAATAGTAAAAAAGCAGGCTTACTAAATCTAGTCAAATACCCCATAGGTGCATAAAGCAGTCTCCAAATCCACTAGGATGCTCATGAATTGGAAAATTCAAGTAGGCAAGCTAATAAGGGATTGAAAGACAACTCATACATGCTTTTATTAATAGAAAAGGATGGAGGATGATGTGGAGAAAAAACAAGTCAACTACACCTAGTCTTGCTTTCCCTTTTGCCTTAATTCTCAATAAAATAGACAGCTTTATAGAAAAAGAAGCTATGTTCTTTAGAGGATCTAGAATAAAGTAGACATTCTAAATATGGTTTCTAGGAGGTTTCCCAAGCACTCCATGACTCATTTTTAGCAAGTGTTGACTTCTATGACATATAGAAGGCAACTAGCATAGAGTGGAATATAGGAGACTAGGTAATAAGACAAAAATAAATTAATTAATGTCTAAGGTAGGTAACTATGGGTTGATTATTCTAACACCCCCCCTTAATCCTGACTTTATGAATAAATATCAGAAAACTATAGGGCCTAGAAACAAGGTTTAGTCACCCTTTACATACTACTTGTCCATTCAACCAAGGAAAGAGGCAAAAACTCAGTGGGAAAATCGTCCTTTAAACATGGACAGTAAAACAAAATTTGAAAATCTTGTCATCAATCATGCTTCACAGCATGATCAACAATCCCCAGCAGTGATTTGATATTGTGGAATATTTTGTCACAAAAAACTTTGCTGAAGATGTCTACTACTTGTTTTGAAGATGCACAGAAGAGTAGATGAATGGTGCCATCATGCATAAGCTGTCTGATGTAGTGCATATGGATCTCAATGTGTTTGGTTCGTTGTCTCTGAACAAGCTCATTGTAGATTTGAATGGTGCTCTAATTATCACAATAGATAATAGTTGAAAACTACAATTTGAAGCGACATTCTCCAAGTATTCCCTGCAACCATAAACATTGAGTTGCTACATTTACAAATCCTCTATACTCTGCTTTTGTAGATGAGAGTGCTATGGCACTCTGCTTCTTGCTTGACTAGCTGATTGGTCCTTCTACAAGCATGAACACATATCTTGATTTTGACTTTTGATCTGTGTTGTCACCTACCCAATCGCTGTCAGTAAACCCAATCAAATCAAGATCAGATTTAGCTTTGTAGAAGATCCCATGAGTTCTTGTTCCTTGAACAAAGTTAAGGATCCTTTTGGATTCTCTCCAATGGATATCGTCAGGCTGATCCATGTATCTTGAAGGCACACTAACTGCATAAGATATATTAGTTTGAGTGTGTGTAAGGTAAAGCAAACACCCAATCAACTGCCTATACAGTGTATTATTTACCATAGGAGAAGAACCTGCTTCTTCAAGCTTAACTCATGAAAGGAAGGGAGTCTTGCTTGGCTTGGAATCTTTCATGTTGAAATTGTTTAGAAAATCTAAGGAATACTTGGACTGATGTACTTTGATTCCATGTTGGGATTGAGCAATTTTGAGACCCAAGAATTGGCTCAACAATCCCAAATCAGTCATAGAAAATGCATGGTTCATTGCATCCTTCAAGGATGCAATCTCTTTCTTTGAACTTCCTGTAATCAGAAGGTCATCCACATACAAGACATTAATCATCAAAGAAACATGAATCAGATTCAAATAAACATTAAAATCATACTTGCATCTAACAAAACTCAATGACAGTAGAAAGCCATCAATCTTGGCATACCAAGCCATAGGGGCTTGCTTGAGCCCATACAATGATTTCTGTAACCTGCACACAAATCATTATATGGATTAGATACAAACCCTTGAGGTTTCTGCATGTAAATATCTTCAGTGAGATATCCATTTAGGAAAGCACACTTCGAAGCAGCAATGTCTAAAGCTAGCCTTATGGATTCCATCTTTGCCACTGGTGAAAAGGTTTCATTGTAGTCAATACAATGTACTTGTGAGTATCCCTTGGCTACCAATCTTGACTTATATTTCAAAAGTGAACCATCAGCAGCAAACTCAGTTTTGAAAACCCACTTATATTGAACTAGCTTCCTCCTTGGGGGAAGATCAACCGGTTCCTAAGTGTTGTTCTTCTGGAGCGAGCTGAATTATTCTTTCATGGTTATTTTCCATCTTGGATCATGTTCTGCATCTTCATATGTCTGTGGATCTGATTCAACCATCAGATAGCACTTCTCAGCAAATAAGGGATCTTTCATACACAGGGCACTCTCAAACTGAGATCTAGTCCTCCTGGTGTCACTAGGATTTCCATCTAGTTCCCCAGCTGCATGAATGGTCTTTGGTTCCCATTTTGTTCTTGTAGGACTATTAGGATCTGAAATCAAATCATAATTATCAGACATATCATAATCAGCAAACTCATTAGTCTCTCCACTTACAATCAATGGATCTGGTGGTGAAGAAGACTCTCCAACTTCAACTTCTACTAAAGGCTCTTCTTGGAACTGAACACTTCTTTCAATGAAAGCTTTGTTAGTGCTCAATTTGATCATCTTGTACCCTTTTTAATATTTATAATATCCAACAAATAGGCACTCTTGGATTTGGGGCTGCAAATCCTTTCTCTTTTCAGTTGGAATTCTATCCCAAGCCTTTCAGCCAAAAATCCTGAAATGGGTCACATCTAGCTTGTGCCCACTCCAAGATTCGAAAGGAGTCATAGCATCAATATGCTTATGAGGAACCCTATTTTGGATGTAGGATGCACATTTTATATCCTCGACCCAAAAATTTGGTGGCAAAGTCTTATCCTCCATCATACAGGTTTCCATCTCCTTCAGTGACCTGCTCTTTCTCTCAGCAACACAATTTTGCTATGGTGTGTAAGGGATCGAATGCTGCATCTGAATACCTGCATCTTTAAAACACTGAATGAACTCAAACTTGACATAATCACCACCATTTTCAAATCTGAGGATCTTGAGTCTCCTCCCAGACTGGTTTTCAACCAAGGCCTTAAAGACTTTGTAGAGGTCAAAAACTTCAGACATATGCTTTAGGAAGTAAACCCAACAATACCTGGAAAAGTCATCTATGAATGTTAGTGCATATTTGGATTGAATCATGGACATATGAGTAAATGGACCAGAAATATCACTATGGATCAACTCAAGAGGTGCATAGGTTCTCTCATGACTAGCTCTCTCAAATTTATGTTCTGGGTGTTTTCCTAGGATACAACCTTGACAGACTCCCTTGGAAAACTTGATCTTTGGTAACCCTATGACCATATCTTTTTCACTCAAGTTAGAAAAGGTACTTGTAGTTAATATGGAAAAATATTTCATGCCAAATCTTACTTGCCTCATTAGCATGAATTAGAAGAGCAGAGGGGTTTGAGTAGGGTAGAAAATGGGAAAACATGTATACCTTCGAAGTGTGATCAACAACACCTTTTGCTATGACTTTACCATTCGAAATCTCTGTGATTTCAACATCATCAAGGGAGAAGATGACCTTCTTTGGAGACCTTGTGTGAGTCATCTGATACACTGACAAGAGATTAGAGGCAAGACCTGGAACATAAAACACATTATGGAACTTACCATGGTCAAGATCAATCCTTCCTTTTCCCAAACTATCAGTGAGAGAGTCATCTCCCAAAAATATTGGTGGACCTTTCGACATGTCAAGAGAGGAGAATGCTCTTTTGTTGAAACCATATGTCTAGAAGCTCTAGAGTCTATGATGAAGCTAGGTGAAATTGATGTGCCAACAACCAAATCATGTACTCTCTCTCTGTCCTCTAAATTTGATCCTCCTTCCCTCTTCTTTGAGTAGTTAGGAAGGGATATGTTATTCTTCTCCAGGAGTTGGGACAACATGTCAATTTTCTTCTTCATACAATATCTTTCAGGATGATAGCCCTTAATGCAGTATGTGCACTTGCTCATTTCTCCTTTGTTCTTCTTCTTCTAGAAGTTCTTCTTGGAGCCTTGGGGATCCTCTTGAGACTTGTTCTTGTCTCTCTTTTTCTTAGGTGGATTTTTAGCTTTTTTCTTACTTTTTGAATCCACCCTTTAATCTTTAGCAACCATAGCTTGGTATTTGGAAGGTTTGATGGTGCCCATCATCACCAACTTATCTTGTTACTATGTGAGGGATTCCATGAGCTCTGCAAGCTTAGGCATCTTCCAGGATTGAGCTGTCAACTTGGTGGCATGTAAGGTAAAAAAAAACACTAAATAGTCAGGGCCAAGCTTTGAGAGTATGGAAAAAACTAGTTACTCCTCCTTCTTTTCAATCCCATGGTGTTTTAGCTGCACAACAAAGGCTTTAAACTTGGAAAAATAGAGTTGCAAGGATTCGAAGCTGTTGGGACTCAAGGAGATCAGCTCATTATTGATTTGATGTCCTCTCATCTCATCTATCTTACCAAAAAGCTCTAAAATCTTCTCCCACACTTCATTAGGTCATCTCTATCCATCAAGATGGAAGAGGAGGTCTCTTGAAATGCTCAGACACAAAAGACCATAGGCCTCATCCCTCATGTTATGCCATTTTATTTTCACTGTAGTTGCATTGGGATCTTCCTTAGTTTCCATAGTAACCTTGTAGATACATTTCGCTCTCAATAGTATCTCCATCTCATATTTCCATTCAAAGAAATTAAATGGAGTCAAGATGATCTTCAAAGATTGGTCCATAGCTCAGAAACTGTGCCCTTCAGTCAGTAGAATATGCTCCCAGTCAAGATGTCAAACCTGCAATAGGAATATGGAAGGAGATAAATCGATCTACAAAGGCTCTAATACCATGTGTAAATTGAACCCAAGTGATAGAAAAATTACACTCACAAAATTGCTAATCAACATGCAAAAATTAACATCAAAGGAGACTGAAATTGGAGCATAACACTAATCTGTATTGAATAAGTGTACAATATCCAACCTTGTGAAGTAATAGGCTACTGCAATATATAATTATATTATAGATTCGAATGCATAAGGATGCCATTCGAAATAGTCAAAAAGTAGGCTTACTAAATCTAGTCAAATCCCCATAGGTGCATAAAGTAGTTTCCAATTCCACTAGGATGCTCACGAATTGGCAAAGTCAAGTAGGAAAGATAATAAGGGATGGAAATACAACGCATACATGCTTTTATTAGGAGAGAAGGATGGAGGATCATGCGGGAAAAAAACAAGTCAACTACACCTACTCTTGCTTTCCCTTTTTCCTTAATTCTCAATAAAACATGCAGCTTTACAAAAAAAGAAGATATGCACTTTGGAGGATCTGGAATAAAGAAGACATGCTAAATATGGTTTCTAGGAGGTTTCCCAAGCACTCCATGACTCGTTTTTAGCAAGTGTTGAATTCTATGACATGTAGAAGGAAACTAGCATAGAGTGGAATATAGGAGACTAGGTAATAAGAAAAAAATGAATTAATTAATGTCTAAGGTAGCTAACTATGGGTTGATTATTCTAACATGGATTTATGAATCATCCCCCATTCGAACTACTGGGCCAGCATTTGAATACGTGGAGGAGAGGATCTCTCTTGTGGATACCATGTGTCTATATGCCCCCAAATCAGTGATAAAAAACGAGGAATTAGAGGTACCTACTACCAAAGCATGACATTTCTCCTTGCCATCTGAACTAGAGGTGGCATCCTTTTTCCTTGCGCTATCAAGGACTGGAATGATGTTCTTTTCTAGCAGCCGCACCATCTGGTTAATGGTTTTTTTCATGCATGACCTCTTTGGATTCCATTCCTTGTGGAAATAGGTGCATTTGGTCTTCTCGTTTCCTCTTGTTTCCTTCTCCTTGGGAGGATTTGAACCCCCATCACTGGATTTGAGTTTTTCTGGTTTATTTTTCTCTGGCAGCTTTGAATTATTATCCTTGGGATTTCCCTTTAAGGAATTCAAAACTCCAATGGACAAAGCTTGATCCTTACCCTTGATGTTTCCCATTTGGACTAGCTTGTCTTTCTCCTGAGTGAGTGACTCCATGAAGCTATCTAGACTTGTCATTTGGCAGTTTCAAAGTGTTAACTTGCCAAATTGAAATGTGATGACAAAGACTGAGAATTTTGGCCCCAACTTCAAAGGATGGAAAACTCGTTCTCTTTCTTCTCAATGCCACATTGCTTCAACTACAACAAAAGTGACGTAAACTTGGTAAACCAGTCTTGGATAGTGTCAAAGGGTGTTGGGATCAGGCCGATGAGCTCGTCCTGAAGATGGTGTCCTCTTAGTTCATTGATTTTTCCAAAAAATTTCTCTAGTTTTAACCAGAAATCATTGGGAGTGGTTAAACTATCTATGTGGAACAAGAGCTCTCTTGAGATACTCAGGCATAACAATCCATATGCTTCATCCAATCTGTTGAAGTACTTGGCTTTATCTACAATAGAGTTTGGCTCCACCTCGGTACCCATGGTAACTCTGTAGAGACCTTTGGCCCTCAATTGAATCACCATCTCCTCCTTCCAATCGAATAAGTTGAAAGGTGTTATCAATATGTGGGTAGCTTCCATTTCTTCCTATGCTAACGGTGATAAAATTTCCGAATGTCCTGCAAAACAAACTCAATTTTAATCTAGAATTTCTCTAAACATGCAGGTCAAAATGCTCTGGATTGATCTGCAAATCAATAAAATCCACTCATCTCTTTCATACCATGTGATAAATTTGACCCACGGGAATATCTAGGAACCTTAGAGAAACTCACAAATCGAATTTGGTGCAAAACCAAGAAAAAAACATTAAATGAGAAGCAATTTACACATGCAATGTGAACAGAAAGAGGTTATATTTTGAATTTCTAACATAAATACATGTTAGTAACAGGTCTATATTACATCAAAAGTCTTTCATGAGTATTTGGAATCCAAATGTCACTATACAAGTGAAAATTGCCAAATTGTCATCAATCCCTCCATAGATGGGCTAATCATGCTCCAAAGTAGCCCAAATGGCCACAAATTGCTATGTGGATGTGGTTGAGGTAACACAGGGAAATAATTACACATTGGAATGCATGGGTGTGGAAATATGGGTGAGTGAGAGTCTCTAGGTGGCATTAAATGCATCAAATCAGCCCAAAATTGGACAAAATCCACCTCTAGCACTCCTAGGCAACCAAGATGTCCACATTCAATGAATGGGAGCACACCGGAAATGATCATGGAACACATGTTGCTGGTTTACTGAGCTGGAGTACTCATGTGGGTGTGAATGCACTGATTTGAGTGGTTATTGGTCCAACTAAGAACCCTAAGTCCAAAACCATAGTGTATTAATGCAAAATGCAATAAAATTGACTAAGGAATTCAACTAAGGTACTAAGGCATTGGATTGTTCTTCTAACAGTTTCATGAAGCTTCTCAAACCTTGTATTCATGGAAACCTCATCCCTAGAATCTTGGATGACTTGGGCTCGAGATCCATCCTTGTAGGATCTCCCTTCCACCTCACCCATGAGAATATCAACCATCCCTATCCTCCCATGGCTATGTATTGGCTCACCTTCCTAGGTAAAGGGAGGAATACGATGGTACAAAAACAAAACTCTAAACAAATTTAGCCAAGGAGAGTGAGCACTAGGTGGAGAAGTTTCAATCTTTGGAGGTAATTTTTTCTTGAGAAGAGACATCTTCTCAACACTAAGGATCTTGGTTGTAATTTCTTTCTCTTATTTTATTAATGCATTGGAATTTCATTTCCCATGAATTGTATTGTGTATTGATTGACTTGTTTCATTGTTGAGTCCCTTAGTCATCAACATAGGATTAGAGATTGTATTTGTTACTTTTCTCTTGTATGTGCTTTGGTTGTGTGTTTCATGCAGGTGAATTTGTGGAGATATACAATTCCAAAGAACTGGCACATTACATTAATGAAAGGTAAAATAATCCATTCCAAGCCTTTATCAATCTTAGGGGAAGTGATTTCATTGTTGTGACTCATTTATTCTATATTAGAGTATTTTAGGCTAGGGAAACAACTTCTGACAACAGAAGGTGAGTATTTCCGATAAAAAATATGGCGACTCTATTGGGGAGAGTATTAGGACTTCTAGTTACCCTTGGTTCTTTCCTTTCTTCAAACTTCAATTTCTTCATTGATTAGATCTACTAGTTCTTTAGTTGGATTTGATTTGAGATTGATCAGATCGAATTTCATCTATCCAGATCTTCCTCATATGCTTTATTTCCTTGCTTTTAATTATCATTTGATGCCAGTAAATTGAACACTAATATTTTTTTTTCTCCTTGTGTCTTGTTTTGGAATTTTCAAGCACCACCACACCTTAGTAGTTTACTAAGTGTCTCCACCACACTTTCTATAGAGGAAACAAGCAGTGCCACCGCAAAAATCCATTGGAAAAAGAGAAGTACCACTGCTCTATTCTTGTTGTTAAAAGGCGGTGTTGGAGCACTAACACTCTGTGCTCTACCTTCAAGTAGTGGTGCCAGGTAGGGTTTTTAATCTCAGTGTAATTTCCAAGCATGAAATTTATATTTTTGTTTTCTAAGATTGTTCTGGCTTGTTTCTGGTAGTTTCATTTCTGAATTGAAATCCGGAAAAGGATTTGAGCTTGGCTAGGTTAGACCTCCAATAACTAGTTGAATTGGATTATGAACTTCTTTCAGTTCTCAGTTTGGTTGATGAAGAAATTTGAAAAGAAAGTGTAGATCTAGATCTCTGAAAGTTGTGTGATCAACTTGAAAGAAAATAGATTTGCTTTTAGTTTCTTCATAGTTTAATTTGAGGTTGTTTCCATTTTATTTTTGAAATATTAAGATAAAGGTCTAGGTCAAGCTTAGGCATGAATTGGTAGAAACTTGATTGGTATTATAGACACTCAAGTGTTTACATTGTAATTTTTTCACAAATGTTCTTACTCATGTTAATTTTTCAACATTAAGCTAGCATTATGTTAGGATCTTTACTGAGAGAACACCAAGTACAACAATAAAAAACAAGATACAATGAACACAGTGTTTTTCATCGGGGAAACCATAAATGGAGAAAACCCCACAACTTCCTCAGATATAGAATCAGCACAAGATGTAAAACCCCAAAATAGTAAGATGCACTCCTGACAGTCGTAATCTTCTTCTTGTCTAGCCCCAGTATCTTCTCCTTCCTCAACTATGCGCTACACTTGAGTGTGTGAGTGATGTGTTCTAAATAGAGACCCCAGCTCTCTATTTATACTAATCTCGACATGACTAAAACCCTACTAGGGCTGACCTCTACTAAGAGATTCTAATAACCCTAGTGCCCCAAAACTGCGGGGACTTTAACCCTTAGACAATCGGAGGGTTACCCACTATGACTTGACATGACTTTTTTACATTATTGATTCTCCCGATCGGAACATAGGGGCATGACAACATGACTCAATTACATAATAGATACATCCATGAATAAACATCATGTTACAATACATGAGATACATAGATGAATACATTTTGAAGTTACAAATACATCAACACTCCCTTTTAACTAGGAAAGTATTATTTCGACACAATTTTCAGCACTAGTCTTCTTCTCTATGTCAACTGGATCATCTCGTCATCTGCATCTTGAGTCTTCTGAGTCTTAAAGTCATCTTCATTCTTTGAATTTGGATCATCTCTCGATCTGGATCATCATCACTGGATCTGGATCATCTCTCAATATGGATCACCATCACTAGACTGGACCTGGATCATCACTTGATCTAGATCATCATGGGACATCATCACTGGATCTAGATCATCTCTTGATTTGGATCAACATCACTGGATATGTATCATCACTCGATATGGATCATCATCACTGGACTGAATTTGGATCATCACTGTTGGATCTAGATCATCACTCGATCTAGATCTCTTAGAGTCATCATAGCTGGATCTGGATCATAGCTCAATCTGGATCTCATCTAGTCATCATCATGTGTGCTATCTCATCATAGGAAGTTCTACAGAGCCAGCCTTATTTCATGCTATTTGTAGGCCTAGCCATCAGGTAGGTCTTCGCCCAGCACTTACTTCTGACCTACTCGTCAAAAAGGCACGCCCAACACTCACATCTAATCATGTAGGAACCTACAATCACATCAAAAAGGTGCAACACTCACATTCACCAGCATGATAGGACATCACATCACTAACATCTATGAAAAGGATTCAACACTTATATCTAACCTATAAGGAACTGAATCCTCTCACCATCGCCAGAAAGGATTGCACTCACATCTGACCTGGAAAGAACTAAATCCTCTCACCATGACAAAATGGCCCCCAGTCCCAGACTGAGCTACCTGGTAATGGACCAGGTGCCTCCACTCTCCCAAAGAGTGGCAGTTGCTGTTACATCTGTGCTACTCAACAGAATGGCCAGCACTCATATCTGACATGGAAGGAAGTGAATCCTCTCACCATGACAGAATGGCTCAGCCCTTACATCTGACCTGCTCATCAGAATGGATTTGGGACTCATCACTTTCCCTTGGAGGAAACCTCGATCTGGAGAACACCAAGATTCTCCCTGAAGTACTCGAACTTCACTATGGCCAATGGATTTTTCAACACATGAGCTATTTGTTCCTTCATTGCAACATACTGGAGCTTCACTGCTCCTCTCTGCACCATATCCCTGATATAGTGATACTTGATCTCAATGTGCTTCGACTTGTCATGGAACATTGGATTCTCTGACAACTTCACGCAACTCTGGTTTTCACAATGTATACAAGTAACATCCATCTAGAGATCAAATAAATTAGACAATAGCTTCTACAGCCATACTTCATCACAACTAGCTGAAGAAGCTACGACATACGCTGCTTTAGCTGTACTCAGTGCCACACAATATTGCTTCCTGCTAAACCAAGAAATCACAACTGATCCCATATTGAAGCAACACACTGAAGTGCCCTTCCTATCGATGGCACTGCCTACCCAATCTGAATCAACATAACCCTCTAGGTTAATCTTTTGATTCACATCGTACTTGAGCCCATAATCAACTGTACCCCTCAGGTAGCTCAGAATATGCTTTGCAGCAATCAAGTGAACATTTCTCAGATCTGTCAAGAACTGGCTCAAGGTGTTCACAGCAAAGCAAATGTCTAGTCTCATGTTTGTCAGGTACATCAATGATCCAATCATCTGATGATACATCGTAGCATCAACTGACTCTGATGAAGCATCACTCAATAGCTTCAGGTTTGATGCCATAGGTGTGTCCATAGTCTTGTAGTACATCATCCCAAACCTCTCCAGGATCTCTACTGCATACTTCCCTTGTCCAAGGAAGATTCCATCTGTACTCTGCCACACCTCCATACCTAGAAAATAATGCATCATACCCAATTCCTTGATCTCAAAGTCGGAAGCAAGCTTTCTCTTTGTATCAGTTATCAACCCATCCATACCTGTCACAAACAGATCATCTACAGATAGTAGAAGCATCACTGGGTTGCCACCTTCAACCTTGTAGTAAAGGTTGGAATCTACTTTACTCTTGGTAAATCCCAAACTGGATAGAAAGCTATCAATTCTTCCGTACCATGTCCTGGGTGCCTATTTCAAACCATATAGGGTTTTCTTCAATCTACACACATGAGACTCCCTATCATGTGTCTCAAAACTGAGTGTCTGTTCTACATACACTTCCTCTTCCACTATGCCATTCAAGAAAGCAGTCTTGAAATCCATTTGATGTATCTTCCATTTCATCACTGCAGCCAAAGAAAGTACTGATCTGATGGAAGTGTATCTATCTATATATGCAAAGGTTTCTTCATAGTCTATTCCTTCCTTCTGAGAGAAACCCCGAGCTACAAATATTGCCTTGTATTTTTCAATGCTACCTTCTGCAGCATGTTTGATCTTGTAGATCCAATTGGAAGTTACAACTGACTTCCTGTCTGGTCTTGGGACAACATCCCAAACATCATTCTTCATGATCGATTGGTACTCTTCGATCATAGCATCCTTCCATTCTTTCTATTTTGCCACTTCTTCATAACTAGAAGGTTCTTTATCAATGAAATCACATAGTAAAGCTACATACCCGAAACAGGATCTGGTCCTCTTTCTCTCTCTGTGATTCTCTTATGGAGCCCCATATCTTTCTACACCTTGGATAAGTTCTCATACCCAAGAAGGTTTCATCTTATGAGGATTCTTCTCCAGAGGTGGATCTACAGGTCTTTGTGGTTCTTCAAATTCTTGATCTTCTTCTCAAGTTTCTTCATTCATGGCTATATCATGAATTATGGGTGCTTCTGCTTCTTCAGGTTCTTCAATAGGTCTCTTTCTGGATTTGTTGTAAGTTGTGTCTTCATCAAATTTCACATCCCTGTTGATGTCAATCTTCTTATATCCTAGGAAATATATTCTGTAAGCCTTCAAGCTTTTAGAGTATCCCACAAATATACCCTTCTTTATTGAATGATCTAATTTAGTCCTCTTCTCTTTTGGAATGTGGATGTACACGGGATAGCTGAATATTCTAAGATGGCTAAAGTCTGGTTTCTCGCTGGAGAAGACTTCTTCAAGATTCTTGTTCTCAAGTACTCTATGTGGAGTACGGTTCTGTACATACACCGTTGTTCTGGAAGCTTATTCCCAAAGATGCATACGAAGGTCTTGATCATGAAGCATTGCTTTGGCAGCTTCCATGATAGTTTTGTTCCTCCGTTCTGCAATCCCATTTTGTTGTGGATTATAAGGAGTGGACAACTCCCTCTTAATCCCTGATTCTTTGCATAGCTCTTTGAATTCATTTGAAGTGAATTCTCCGCCATTATCTAATCGAATGGTCTTGATCTTATTTTTAGTATGGTTCTTGATCAAGGATTTGAATTCCTTGAACTTACTGAATACTTCATCTTTGTTCTTCATTAAGTAAACCCATGTCTTCCTATAAAATTCATCAATAAAATAAACATAGTATGCATACCCACTTAGAGAGTTTGATGACATAGGACGGCATACATTGGAGTGGATGATTTCTAAGATTCCTTTTGCTTTGCTTTCACTGCTTGGAAATGCCTTCTTTGTATTCTTTCCTTTCGCACATCCTTTGCATACCCCATCATGTTTTGGTTGGATTTCTGGAAGACCTTCGATAGCTTTGCTTGCAATAGGTAGTGCTATGTAATACACATGTGCAAGCCTTCTATGCCAAAGTTCACTTGACTCTACTGTGTCATGGACCAAGGCTTGTTCTTAATGGCCCTTCAATTTGTACAATCCCCCTTCTTGTTCTCCAATCACTACTGCATCATCGATAGTCTTTCCTTTTGGCCACATGATGACTTGACCATCTATGAATGCAACCCACATTCCTTTTGCATCTAATGCTAATATGGAGAGAAGGTTCTTATTGAGTCCTTGTTAGGTGATTCATGTTCTAACAGTCTCACAAAGGATTCCTTGAATCCAGTCATATGTTTGGAAGCCCGACTATCTATAAGCCAATCATCACTTCCATGAGTAATGTTACCTATGAGAGCATATATCAGAACATATTCATCCTAGCTTAAAGAATCTTCACTTTCATATCTGGATCTCTTCCTCGATGGTTCATCATCCTCTGCAGCATGAGCATGATGTATTCTTTTGTTTCTCTTCTTCATTATCTTCTGTTTGTTAGGACAATTCCTTGCATAGTGTCCTGCTTCATCACATGTATAGCATATGATCCTAGATACATCTTTTCTAGTGTTATCTCTCTGAGAGTGCTTACCTATGGAGCTATGAGGTCTTCTTTTGTTTGACTTGGAGTGAGACTTGAAGTGTACCATGAGAGCTTGCTCTTCACTTCCCATCTTCTGTTCTCATGCTGCTATCCGAGCTTCTTCTTGAGAGCACTCTTCCCATAGTCTGCTGAACTTGACTAACTTCTTTCTACCACAGATTCCTTGGATGAAAGAATCCCATGACCTAGGAAGGCCATTCAAGGTAGTCATCACAATCTCTGCATTTTCCACTTCTTCATCAACTTCTTCTAGTTGCTCTTTGATCTGAGAAACTCTTGTGAAGTAAGACTGGATTGTTTCTACATTCTGAATCTTCACATTCTTGAGTTGGTTTCTCAGGGTCATCTTCTGGTTTATGTTCTTTCCTTCAAACAATTTGGTTATGGCATCAAACATAGCTTTAGGTGTCTTGAGAGAGGACACCTATGGGATAGGGTGATGCTTGATAGAATCAACAATGATCCTCTTTGCCATAACCATCTTCTTCTTATGTAAGGCCTTTGCCTAATCTCCCTCTAGAACTGGAACCTCCTCATGGATGTAGGAGTCTAACTCATTTTCTTCCAGGACCAGGGAGATCCTATACTTCCAGGCTCAGAAGTTATCATCCCCCTAAAGCTTTTCATAAATCTCGGTATGATGAGACATCTTAATTGAGAACCTCAAATGGAAATACAAAATATTTTAGATCTTACCAGGTTCAAGATGTCGGATCTGAAACTTGAGCTGAAATCCTGCAGAGCTGGTTCAAGAGCAGATTAGGATTTTGCTTTTCTGTAGTTCTGTCCACCCAAATGCCTTGAAATTTTTTTCTAACTTCGATTTTGGGGAGGAGATCAATCCAAGCCTGGGCTCACTGAAAAATTCCTCTTCTGTGAAAGGCCCTAATTTTTGACAACAGTGACAGGTCCAAAACTGAAAAACCTCAGAATTGGATTTTGCTTCGATAGAAAGATGCGCCCTAATGAGGAGAGTTATTCCACCTTACTTTTGCTGCAAAATATGTGGAGGAAGATCCACTAACTAGGAAGCCCTAGTTCCCGTAGCTGCACAGTGTCTTCTTCTTAGGTTAGCTCTAATACCATGTTATTTTTTCAACAATAAGCTAGCATTATGTTAGGATCTTTACTGAGAGAACAACAAGTACAACAGCCAAACACAAGAGACAATGAACAGAGTGTTTTTCATCAGGGAAACCATAAATGGAGAAAACCCTACAACTTCCTCAGAGATAGAATCAACATAAGATGTAAAATGCCAAAACAATAAGATGCACTCCCGACAGGAGTAATCTTCTTCTTGTCTAGCCCCAATGTCTTCGCCTTCCTCAACTATGCATTACAGTTAAGTGTGTGAGTGATGTGTTCTAAATAGAGACCCCAGCTCTCTATTTATACTAATCCCGACATGACTAAAACCCTACTAGGGCTGACCTCTACTAGGAGATTCTCATAACCCTAGTTCCCCGAAACTGCGGGGACTTTAACCCTTAGACAATTGGAGGGTTACCCACTATGACTTGACATGACTTGTTTACATTATTGATTCTCCCGATCGGAACATCGGGGCATGTCAACATGACTCAATTACATAACAGATGCATCTCAAAATAAACATCGGGTTACAATAAATGAGATACATAGATGAATACATTCCGAAGTTACAAATACATCAACATCTCAAACAAAAAGAAAAAGTGTCTTGTGTGCATCTTATTTCCATTTTGAAGAAGTTTGTAAAATATGGTGTGTTGAGTAGTCATCATAGTCTTTCTTTTAGAAAGAGTTCTTGTCATTTTCCTTTTCAAAATTCTTTTTTTTGAAGTCAAGATGTGCTTGAAATAGGTTTGAATATATAGTTCTATGTTTTTTTTCTTGGAATTTAGTCATTTTAGATAAGTAGGAACCGAACCTCTATCTCTTCCTTAAGTAGGTCATTTAAAGAAAGTGAAGGAAAACTATTTGCATAAGCATTTTGAATGGTTTTACTTTTATGTAATCATCTCATGCATTGACCTAATCATGAAAGATAACATGAAGCATTAGACTTAGGTTAAAACTTCTAGAAAAGTGTGATAGGTTAGAGACGTGTTCTGACGTCTTTAGGTGTAGGAGCTGTCATTATTTTCCTGCACTGAATTCCAGAGATCGTGCGGTTCTTCCATGTACCATTGGTATATAGAACGACCTTTCACATACCCTTGAGGTACATATAAAGGTACTTCACGTACTCCATTGATCTGGATTTATGCGTGAACGAAATGAAAGAACATATACATAATCATAATAATAGACATTTTGCAAATATAACAAAGATATAGTAAACACATATTCTATTAAATGGCGGAAATAGAATAGACTGTAATACAATTGCTAGAATGGTGGTAGCTATCTCTGAGAAGAGATGTGGCTGCTACGCTCATCCGTGCCAAGATGAATACAAAATGAGCCCAAAGGGGCCTATTTATAATAATAATGAGGGTGAGAACCCAAAAAGTCCAAAACATAACCCTAGAATATGGACCGTTATAAAGTTTGCGGCACCAAGGTGGTAAGTTGAACAGTCAACTTCCCGGGGTCATAAATTTTTCATACGATCTCCGATTTGGGCGTTCGATAGCTCATTGGAAAGGTCTATCTCAGATTTACAAGTTTCAGTCAGCCAAATGCATGCCAATGGAAACCATTTGGCCCCGAATCGCCAAAAAACGTCGTTTAGGGCCTCAAAATAGCCCCAGAAGTTTGGGACCCGAAAAACTGCAGAATAATAACTAGGGAAATGCCACAATGGACAATTGTTTTGAGCCAGTGGAATAGGTGGGTGGCCATTGATCTCCATCTGGATCAATCCTCCCTCCTTAGGAAGCAATGGTATTCATTGCGCCGAATCCCGTATCATCTCTCAAACTGTGTGTTGAGTTGATCTCTTGGTGCAACATTTGCTGAAGTGAAGAGGCTTCCTTTCTTTGACATCTCGAGAATGCTGCAATTGTTTTATGGACGATTTGTTTCTGGATGAGCACCTTGAATGCGTGGTGTTGGAGACATTTACCTTCATACTCACTCCTTCAGTCAAATTGGCCTAGTTAAACCACTATCCTAAGTTTAATTGACATCAGTGGAGCATTAATTACAATCATCTCAGTCACTCCCACGCCTACCTATAGTCAAGGAGGATAACTTAGCCTTCTCCTATAGTCAAGGAGGCTAACTGGAGCACTCCAGGGGTGATCTGTGTGACATTCATGCACCTAATTGCTAACTGGTGGTTACTTTCAGTTCAACCAATCAGTTACAGTCAGTTAAGGCGCCTCCATTCATTAAATATATTATTTAATGATTATTTATTATTATTTTAATGAACTGGAGTGAACAAGGCGCCTTCACCAACTTCTGATGGTCAGTTCAGCTTCAGTTAACCTCATCAGGGTTTATTGGAGTCATGCAGTACTAGCACTTGATGACTGGATTTCTATGACATGTGTTTCATCTCCTTCAGTTGAGATTCAATCATTTATTGCACTCCAACTTCAGTTAGGTTTTAGTGAGTCAATTAGGGTTTTGGTCAAGTGGTTAACTGAGTGAGATTGCATGGCAAAGAGTCAGTTAAGCTAGACTCACTCACTGAATTTGAATTTCCCCTTAGGTATTCGAATTCTTCATGGAGTTAAGCTATTGCTATGCATGGAAATTGTAATCCTTTATTGTTTATATAATATACAGAGAGGAAACCTATTTGGTATTCCGATTATTTCCAATTCATGAGTATTTGTTAATTATTCTTTGATTATTTTGATTCCTAGTTCCTAGATCATGTATAAGAATTAATATGGTATCAGAGCTATGGTGGGACGAAGAACAATCTCTCAAAAACAATATTTTTGATAGATTTCTCCATGAAATTTGAGCAATAGCTCAAAAATCCGGCACTGCACCAGAAGCCAAGGCTTACCACTCAATATCCCAAGTAAAGAACTTGTTGATCAAGCTTGCTTGATTGACTATGCTGGGTGTGATGAAAGCCTAGAATGTGCAAGCTGTCTGACCTTACGGTGCCCTTTTTTGTTTTGATTTGCAGGTCTTAATAGGTACAACTTCGAATGGAATCATCAATCCCTCCTCTCACCCCATTCACAAGCTATTCGGAATGGAAGTTGAAGATGATTGCATATCTCAAGAGACGAGGTCTCTATGAGGTGTCTATTGGAATTGGAAGAGAGACTTATGAGAATGAGAATGAATGGCTAAATGACATTAACAGAGCTTTTGGATCAATAGCTCTGGCCCTTGATGATAGCTTGTACTACCTTATTTGTTCTGCTAAATACCCAAAGGAAGTCTGGACAATATTGGACAGAACCTTTGGCAAGCACAATGAGGATCATAATAGTACTTTGGACATTACAGCTAGCACCACAAGAGTTCTTCACTCAAAATTCTCAGCCTCTACTCTCTCTAATGAAGTTGTTCAAGATGAAGATGAAGCAGAATCTTCTACACATTCAATTCGAATTGAAGAAAGTCTCCATGAAGTGACTCCTTCTCCTAATGCTCCAGAAGTTCATGAGATCTATGATATCTCATCTTCTCATATTTCTGAAAGGGAAGAAGACATTCGAATCTCTGATATTGAAGAAAAATACTGCTGCACTTCCATGCAAACATTCACCAGTGATTTTCCTTTGAATTATGTGCAAAATTTACCAGTAATTGCTTCCGAAAGTGAGGAGAAATTTGAATTTTCTTCCTCTAATGTTGCTGCTGGTGTGAAAATATGTAATACCTTGGATATTTTGGAAAAAATATCAGATTATAAGAGTGACACATTCACTCCCCATGATCTAGATCTTCCAGCAAATTCCTGCAGGATTGCATGCACCAAAATTCAGAATTTTGAAGAAGAAGAAAACTGTGCATCCACCGTCTTGGTTGACCATACTTTTGGATCTGATATGAACCTTATTGGATCTGATATGATCTTATTTGGATCTGATATAATATTTCTTGGTTCAAAATTTCAGGTTCATAAACCTTCAGTACTGCTTGTAGCTGTTCTCATCAACGGTGTGAAGAAACAAGTACTGCAAGTCTCCTACAAAACTGTTGCTGGGGATTTGATTTTATTTCACAGTTTTGGATCTGTTGTGAACTTATTTAGATCTGATTTAAATTCTGATCTGATATTATTTTTTTCATATTTTAAAATCCAAGAGCTTTTAGCCATGCTTGTAGCTGCTCTCACCAATTTCGGTGTGAAAAATCAAGTACCGCAGTTCTTCTTCAAATTTGCTGCTGGGGATTTGGTGTTAGTTTCCTCTTATGAGGTTTCTGATATTTTATTTTGTGAATCATTAGATCTTTCTGAAGCTATATCAGATTATGGAGCTTAAGCATTCGCTCTCCAGAGTCCCAGGGATTCTCTACCTTTGGTCACAAGCTCATCTCCTCACAGAACTAGTAAAGAGGAAGACATTCTGCATCCGCATGGACACTTGCTCCTAAGATTTGGGGCTGATTTTACCACTCATGGTTTGCTGTTCAAGGATGCAACATATCAGTTTCTTTATTGTTCCACACATGGTTTGAATCCTCAAGAACCTTTTCTCTCTCTTCAGATGATTTCAGTTGCTCTACATGGGTCCAGTTTTCACCGTGCAGCTGTTTATATTTCTGATTCAGTTGAGTGCATTTTTCTTCTTCCAAAGTGGAATATTCCTCCAGAAATATTCATTTAGTTTGGATTCATAGGTTCACATGCACAGTCTCAGGATGCTGCTGCATAGAAGAATCAAATTCTTGATTTACTGCTTAGTTTGAGGGGGGGTATTTTCCCATGAGGTTTTTCCCCGTTTCCTTGGTAATATTAAGCAGTTACTTTATTGTACAGGGTGACCTATGGCCTTAGTTTCCAGGGCCCTAGCATTTTATGCATCTATGTTTTCTAACTCTTCCTGAGTATAGCTTAAGGGGGGGTGTTGGAGACATTTACCTTCATACTCACTCCTTCGGTCAAATTGGCCTAGTTAAACCACTACCCTAAGTTTAATTGACATCAGTGGAGCATTAATTACCATCATCCCAGTCACTCCCATGCCTACCTACAGTCAAGGAGGCTAACTTAGCCTTCTCCTATAGTCAAGGAGGCTAACTGGAGCACTCCAGGGGTGATCTGTGTGACATTCATCCACCTAATTGCTAATTGGTGGTTACTTTCAGTTCAACCAATCAGTTACAGTGAGTTAAGGTGCCTCCATTCATTAAATATATTATTTAATGATTATTTATTATTATTTTAATGAACTGGAGTGAACAAGGCGCCTTCACCAACTTCTGATGGTCAGTTCAGCTTCAGTTAACCTCATCAGGGTTTATTGGAGTCATGCAGTACTAGCAATTGATGATTGGATTGTTGTGACATGTGTTTGATCTCCTTCAGTTGAGATTCAGTCATTTATTGCACTCCAACTTCAGTTAGGGTTTGGTGAGTCAATTAGGGTTTTGGTCAAGTGGTTAACTGAGTGAGATTTCATGACAAAGAGTCAGTTAAGCTAGACTCACTCACTGAATTCGAATTGTCCCTTAGGTATTCGAATTATTCATGGAGTTAAGCTATTTCTATGCATGGAAATTGTAATCCTTTATTGTTTATATAATATACAGAGAGGAAACCTATTTGGTATTCCAATTATTTCCAATTCATGAGTATTTGTTAATTATTCTTTGATGATTTTGATTCCTAGTTCCTAGATCATGTGCAAGAATTAATACGTGGCCTTGCATCATAGAGGTACTTGGATAGATGAGGAAACAATGGCTCTATCTTATTCTTGTGTCTGATGAGCAGAGACACCCTGTGCAGAGGGTGTGGAGGTCTCTGTGATCTTAGGTTCTCCTTCAGACACAATTGTGAAGAGGAATAATTTTCTGATGTGGGAGCTTATCTTCCTACCTTGCGAGACTTTGTTAGGTGCAACAGTCTCTGGTATTCGATAGAGTTTTCCTCCCAAAGTAACAATGACACTGCGAGTCCGTGACTCATATACAGCATGACGCTTCCACATATATGGTTGTCCTAAAAGAACATCACATACTTCAAGTGGGGCCACATCATACAGTACCTCATCTTTGAAAGGCTTGATGCCATATGGTAGGAGGAATTATTGAGTAATGCAGATACCTCGTCCTTCACTTAGCCAACCAATGTTGTAAGGTTGTGAGTGTGATGTTGTCGAAAGCTCCAATCTCTTGACGACTTCTACTGAGATCAGGTTCTTTTGGCTGCCGTTGTCAACAACAAAATGTAGAGGCATCCCCTTCACCCACATCTGCGAGTGGAATAGGCGCTCCTCTGCCTCTGACTCTTTAGGATCCTCTAGTTGAATTTGTGTGGTAGAAACAGTGGCAGTTGGGTCTGCATCAATGATCTGCCTCCCATTGTATGCGGCCATGGCATTGCATTCAGAATCAGAATTAGGATTTGATTCTAAAGATTTGATCTTGGCTACTAATGACTGCTTTGAGCGACATTCATCAGTGTTGTGCCAAGTGATTTTATGAAATCCGCACCACTTACCAGTGTCCTTATTTGTCTTTCCATCCCCCTTCTTTTCTTGTGGCGGAGACTGGTTTTTGTTTTCTTTTACTGTGTTCTGTGGGCCAAGGTTTTCCTTGCCTTGCTTCTGCTGTGGATTCACAGGTCTAGAGTCGTGCTTGTTCTTCTATCAAAATTTCTCCTCGATTTTGAAAGCATACCGATAGGCGGATCCAAGTGAAGAGATTTCAAGGAAGTCCATCTCAGTTCAGATGTACCAATGTAGACCACTGTGATATTTCAAAATCAGGTGTCGTTCAGAGTCCTTGGTACTCAGCTTTGTACGCAAGGTATGAAATTTGTTGGTGTACTCTGACACCATCTAGTCCCTTTCTTGACGCAAAATGGTCCATTTTTTGCATTGGTCATCATAGTTTCCCACAAGGTAATACTGTTCCCTGACAACATCTATGAAAGAGGCCCAAGTGGGATTTGTTTCAAACATACCAAACTTGTCTGATGAGTTTTGCTCACAATAAGTACCCCACCAATTTTGGACATGGGGGACTGCCTTAAGGAGCGCAAAGGTGATCTTTTCTCTGTCGAAAAAATTGTGGATATAGAAATACCCTTCTAGAACATTCAACCAATTATCCAAGGCATCTGCATCAATATTGCCTTCAAATAAAGGGACATCAAAGTTAACTTATACCTTAAAGGGAGTTTCATCCCCGAACCGACTACTTGTTGAAGATGCACTTGCCGTTGCCAGCATTCGCAGAAGGATTTGGGTGAAATTATCCATCATCTTGTTCCTCTGTCGCTCGAGGGCTTCCTCAAGCATCAACTTGATAGGATCTCCTGATCCATCATCTCTCTTTTCTTCCACCATGGGAGGTCATTTGGGACAGTGAGAATGATCAAGTGAAACTAGTTCAAGACCAAACTCTCTATACTCGGACCTCGTCAGGGACATGCACCGAGAAACAATCAAAGAGCAGATTGCTCTGATACCACTGATCCAGATTTACGTGTGAATGAAATGAAAGAACATATATAAAATCATAATAACATACATTTTGCAAAGATAACAAAGATACAGTAAACACATATTCTATTAAATGGCAGAAATTGAACAGACTGTAATACAATTGCTAGAATGGTGGTAGCTATCTCTAAGAAGAGATGTGGCTGCTACACTCATTCGTGCCAAGCTGAATACAAAATCAGGCCAAAGGGTCCTATTTATAATAATAATGAGGGTGAGAACCCCAAAAGTCCAAAATGTAACCCTAGAAGATGAACCATCATAAAGTTTGCGGCCCCAAGGTGGTAAGTTGAATAGTCAACTTCCTGGGGTCATAACATTTGCATACGATCTCCGATTTAGGCTTTTGATAGCTTGATGGAAAGGTCTATATTAGCTTTACAAATTTTGGTCAACCAAATGCATATCAATGGTAACTAGTTGGCCCTGAATCACAAAAAAACATCGTTTAGGGCCTCAAAACGGCCTCGGAAGTTTGGGACCCGAAAAACTGCAGAAAAATAACTAGGGAACTGCCACAATGGAGAATAGTTTTGAGCTAGTGGAATAGGTGGGTGGCCATAGATCTCCATATGGATCATCTATTGTATATCATAAGTCCCCTTTCGAACGGTTGTTCATTAGACAACATTAATACGGATTGGATCTCCCACACACCTTGTGTATATAGGGAGACACTTTTAGGGATCCTGAGACCATCAGAGCATAGCCCTTTGACCGTCCTATCACCGCAATACACCACAATACACCGAGAACAACACTCAGGGAGATTACTATGCACATGCCTTCTAGGTATTCGAGTGTTACAAAAAGGTTACGTTCCCAATCCTCCTTATCATGTTTCACTATTGGACCCTATGGCATATCGCGAGTTGTGGTGGTTTGACAATCCTGTGAGGATCTCGAATTTTTACTAGTACTATCACAAGTTTTGATTGTTGCTTTAGTTTGAGTAGCACTTGATTTTCTTGACTTAATAGGTTTTTTTATTTCTAAGATCAGTTTGATTTTTGCAAACTGGTTGATTTCCCATGGAGGAGTTCTCGTCGGTTACAAGGGTTATCACCCTAAATTCCTTTGAATCCTCTGACTCACCCTCCCATAGAAAGAGACATGGATAACAATTCTGAGGTAGCTAGCGCTTCTATGCCTGAATTGGAAGGAATTCTAGTTACAGAAGAAGGATTTGAATATCCTCTTCCCAATGCTCCTAACACAAACCTATATAGAAAACCACTAGTGGAGCAACCGTCCTCTCGAAACACATCCTTTGTCGTTTGAACTCCTTCCGAAGATGGGCTTAATCAATTTTATCCTGATGCAATAATAGCTCCTATATTTGGACCTAATGCTCCATTTTTTGAAAATTCCCTTGCTCAATCTATCTCTCAGTACGGTACCACTACTACCATGAATGTGTCAGCTATGGAGTTGACCCAAAACTCTAGAAGACCCTTTCCCTACCTTTTACCTAGTGATATTTTATGTATGTCATTGAATATTCCTTCTAGCGTGGCTCTATCTAATCCTCCACCTACACCTACGGTGTCTAGACTTGCCACTCCTCTTCCTCCAATTGTTCAACCTAGTGGTCATACTTGTCTTGGTAATCAATACCTTAGTAGGGAACACTACAATAATTCCTTATATGTCCCTTATCCTCGAGGAGTCACCAATCAGTGGGATTAAGCTACTTATGGACCTTAAGCCAGACTTAACTAGGTGTAACCACCTTTTATGGGTCAAAATGCTCCTAACTATCAACAATTTGGTGGGTTTTACGAGAAAACTAAACAGACCTTTGGTCCTACTGAGGTAGCCTTACCTTATAAGTATTATAACTACACACAACCCAACCAACAACTCTCATTCTTGGCTACATCGGATTTTCCTGACTTCTTGAACTTAATAAATGACCTCATTCAACATGATCCATTTTGGCCTACCATCCCGACCAAACTTTCCTCAGACATTACAAAGTTTGATGGAAAGCAGGGAGAAGATCCCAAAAACCATGTGATGACCTTCCATTTGTGGTGTTCATCTAACTCCCTTATGGATGATTCTATCTAATTGAGACTCTTCCAGAGAACATTAACCGACACGACCGAAAAAGGGTATAGCGAACTCCCACAAAACTCATTTGTGGATTTCAATTCATTGGAAACAATGTTTCTTACTCATTTCCAGTTACCTATTTGGTATGAAACTGGTACAAATATCTTGACCTCTCTTCAACAAAATAACTCTACTCACATATTAGATCACATTCATCAGTGGAGGAGGCATCAAAGGTTAATCAAGGCTCCCATTCCAGATCAACTCTTGGCTGACTGGTTCACAAAGTCCTTGTTGCCTCCTCTTGCCCGAGATGTGGCAATGGGTGATACTATCATAGAAGAGAAGGATATTAGTTGGGCCCAATATTTATACTTAGTCTATTCCCATTTTAGAACTTTATATGATTTAATTCCTAATGCTCCTCGTCCTAGCACCGATCCTACTAAGCCAACTAGAGAGACTCCTATGGATTTTGTTGTTGGTACAATCCAACCTTCATCTACAATGAAGCCCAATAAACCACATAGTGATTCAACCACAACTTCTTCTACTACTGTGGTTTCCTCCGAGATGAATGCAATTCAGTCCTCATAATTACCTGGAAATAAGAAGAAAGGAAAAGTTAAGAATAAGAAACTTGGAAACCAGCAGGAGAGTAGCAAAAAATCCACTCCAGAGAATGATGCCAAACCTAAGAAGAAGGCTAAGTATCCTTTTTTTTTGCGTGGAGATGATCACTTCACGAAGGAGTGTCCTTGTTGTGAAGAGATTAATAAATTTTTAAAAATTAACCCGACACCAGTAGTGTTAACTGACCCCTTCCCATCCCAGCAACAGTTGATTGACCATACATCTTTGCATGGTCCTTCATCCTATACTAAAGAGATTCATATGATGTTTGCCGAAACAATTGTTTTGACTACCAGAAGTTAGACATATGATAAAACACCTGAGAAGAAAGATGAAGGTTCTTCTTCTGATAAGACTCCTCTCATCAACCCTTCTCCTCAACCTCCTTCTAATGGTCCTCTCACTATTGAAAAACCTAGTTTTGACACAATCTTGCACCCTCCAAAGAGTACAATCCTTAAAAAAAATTCAATCCTAGTGCTCGAGCTGCTCAATTTTATAATGTTGTTGAATATTTGGCTCAAGCACCCTGTTCTATGTCCACGTTGGAAGTACTCCAAAGCTATCCTACATGATGCAAGAATTTGTTTTTGTCTATGTCTTGCTAAAGAGCCATTGGTTATCCTAAGCTTAGTAAGTCACCAACCATCTTAAAACATTTTGATAGGAAAGGTTTTCAACCCCATGACCTTCTACCGTCATTGTCCATCAAGTTGGAGGGTAAAACCGCTTCTATCCAGGTAGAAGTGGTCGATGCTCCTCCAGATTACAATTTGTCACTAAGAAGGAATCGATTCTATGCTATGACGGTTATTACGTCATCAGTTTTTCGCACGCTCCAATTCCCACATCAAGGAAAAATTGTGACCATATATCAGGTTGATTATTGCTCACCCGATATTACTGGTTCCACAAGGAATAATGTTCCTAAGTTTGGGAAGTGACCTCCTCGCTATCAGTCTGTAGGGGTTGTATTGTTGAAATATTCTACACTCATGGGAGTTTTTCCATCCAATACTACCCCTCATAGTATAGAAATGACCATGGTAGACATGATATCCTCCACGACTAGGGGAATGTATAAAGGAAAAGATATTTCAGAATCATCTCCTATGAGTCGAGACGAAGCCTTGTATGATGCCATTTACTCTATTTTAGATACTTACATAGATGATCATCATTCGATAGCATCATATCCTTACCATTGAATTCCCTATTGGATAGATTCCCCTCTCCTAAATTTAGATTATCTCTCACATAATTTTCCATTTGATGAGTCTATTATGGAGATCATGAGTCTAGATGAATCTTTATGGTAAGACTCTCCTTATAAATCGTCATTTCTTCCTAATGCTAATTTAGTAGAGTCAATTTTTGTTTCTTTGATCAATTCCGATATAGTCGAGCATCCACAAACACATGCATTAATGGAAGGTGTTAATTATGAAGAGAATAATGAAACATCACCAAAACAATTCCCCTCGGTATATCGGTTAAGTGAGGTGTTGTCGAGCATATCCGCATAGGCTAGAACTATTTGGCAACAAAAATTGAGGAATACCAATCTCTTTTTAAGGAATTTCACGATGTTTTTTTGTATACTTATAAAGAAATGTAAGGGATTTATCCATCTATCGCCGTACATGAGATCAACACATATTCAATGACAAGACCTATTAGGAAAAAACTTTGCCAGGTCCACCCAAGAAAATATGCAGCCATTAAAGCTGAAGTTGAGAAGATTTTAAAAGTTGGTTTTTTCTACAACCGAGTGTGTGTCTAATATTGTCCCTATCAACAAGAAATAGGGCACTATAAGGGTTTGTATAATTTTTTGGGACCTGAAAAAATATTTTCCATAAGGCAATTTTCCTACCCCTCACATCAATCAGATCATGAACAACTGTGATGGAAGTGCCATTTTTTCCATTGTGGATGGATTTTTCGACTATAATCAGAATGAGATCTTATCTATCGATCGACACAAAACCAAATTTATTTTCCCATGGGGACCCTTTTCTTATAGGAATCTAGCTTTTGATTTGAATAGTGTTGGAGCTGCCTTCCATTGAGCTATTTCTTATTCTTTTCATGATAAAAAACAAATAGTGGAACCATATCTGGATGACCTACCTGGTCACTCACAATAGCGGGAAGATAATTTGGGGCATCTTAGACACATTTTCTATCGATACCATCATTACCATATTCGGCTCAATCCACAAAAGTGTTTTTTTGTGTTGAGACTGGATGCTTACTTGGTTTTGTTGTTTCTAGGGATTGGATTCGAATATATCCCTTAACAATTGCAGTTTTCATGGCCTTACCACCTCCATTAGACATTATTGAACTCCAAAGTTTGCAAGAGAAGGAAATATCTCTTCATGATTTTGTATGCAATTTTGTAGAGAAAATGCATGGCTATATGTGTCTCTTGCAAAAGAACACTCCCTTTTTGTAGGATGATCAGGCTCAAGGAGATTTTGATAATTTGAAAAAGGGAAACACACTCAGCTGTGTTGCACCCCCCAAATTATTCAAAAGATTTTATTCTTTACATTGTCACCTCCACTACTACCATTGGAATAGTTTTAGTGCAGGAAGATACGAACGAATAAGAACATGTGATCTACTATTTGAGTAAGAGTCTCCTTGACTTTGAAACCCACTACTCATATGTGGAGAATCTAGCTTTTGATACAATCATCATTGTGCAGTGTTTCTATCACTACATATTACTTCACACCACTACTGTGCTTGCAGATCAAAACCCTATGTACTATATTCTCACCCTTTAGGTACTAGGAGAAATCGTTCCCATTGGATTTTCATCCTACAGGAATATGATCTTGAATTTTCCAATACCACTTCCAAGAAGTCCATGGTCTTCACGGATTTGATGTGTGACCTTCCCCATTCTCTCATGGAAGTTGATCCCAATGATTCATTTCTAGATGAATTCTTGTTCCTGATAAGCACGACTGACACATGGTATGGATATTTGATCATATATCTCTAGACCGAAATATTTCATCTCAATCTATCCCATGACGATCACCGACACATTCGTCACCACGCAAAGTATTAACTCATTAGTAATGACACCTTATACTGGTGTGGTATTGACTCTATCCTTCGATGACTGTTAGACTTTAATAATTTAATAAATATGATCTTAGGATATTATCTAAGAGAATAACATGCACAACAATAAACAAAAGAGACAAGAGACACAAAGAATTTTCATTGGGGTAACCATAAAGGAGAAAACCCAGCAACTTCCTCAAAGATAGAATGAGCACCAATGGCAGCAGTAAAACCCAAAGACAGAAAAGATGATCTCCAACAGTTGTTCTCTCTCTCTCACTTGAGAGAGCTTCCCCTCTCTCACTCATGTGCCCCAGTGAGTTAGTGTGTGTGTGATGTGTAGAAATGAGGAGAGCCTCACTTCTATTTATATTCTTCCATTCACTTTATGTCCACTCCAACAATTCGGCCTCACTTAATAATTACTTACCAGATCCGACTTCTCTAGGAGAGTCTAATAACCCTAGTGTTAGGGTTAACCTTGACTTGAGATCGAGTCAAATGTGGTTAAGTCTAGCACATGGTTTGGGAACATGGTTTGTTGTATCCCATGGTATTGTCCCATGGTATTGCATGTGTTAACATTGAATCGGGATTGAGTCAAAGGTGGTTAGGTCTAGCACATGGTTTGGGCACATGGTTTGTTGTAGCCCATGGTATTGTCCCATGGTATTGCATGTGATTAAGCCTTTATAAGGTTTGAGGAGGCTGCATTGTAAATGTACTGGATATGTGTACTGAAATGTACTGGATGTGGGCATTGTATTGTACTGAAAGAGAGACTGTGAGAGCGTGAAGAGGAAGTGTAGCGGTTTTGCTGCAGGGTGAATCCCTTCATCTTTCTGGACTGCAATACAAGGACTGGCAAATTTCTTTGTGGACATAGCCCATCGTTTAGGTGAACCACATTATATCTGTGTCTCTCTGTACTATTTTAATTTGTTTTGCATCTTGTTTATTGATTTAACTATATATATGTTATTGCTCTGCAGTCCTGTTTTTCTAACAATTGGTATCAAAGACAAAACGTCTATTTGGTTTGTAAACTCGCAGGAAAGAAGGGTTCCTGGTTCGAGTGGGAGAAATGGTGGAAGAAGGAAAGTTTAGGGTCGATAAATTTAACGACCAAAACTATCAGTTATGGAAGATGAAAATGGAGGACTATCTGTACCAGAAAGATCTGTACCTGCCATTGGGCGGAAAAGAAAAATAGCCAGCAGCTATGAAGGATGAAGAATGGGAGGTTCTTGACAGAAAGGCACTAGGAACAATACGGCGGTGCCTGGCTTCGTCGATGGCCTTCAATATTTCGAAAGAAATAACAACAGAGGGTGTGATGAGTGCATTGAGTAAGCTCTACGAAAAACCCTCAGCTTATAACAAGGTATTTTTAATGAAGCGTTTATTTAATATGAAGATGTCGAAAAGTGGATCTGTTTCTGACGATTTAAATGAGTTTAATACAGTTACCAGTTAGTTAAGTTCTGTAAAAGTGAACTTTGATGATGAGGTTAGGGCTCTTCTAATCTTGTGCTCATTGCCAGAAAGTTGGAATAGCTTGGTCATGGCTATAAGTAACTCTGTCCCTAGTTCAAACACTCTTAAGTTTGATGATGTTGTTAGTGTTATTCTTAGCGAGGAAATGTGAAGGAAAAGCATAGGTGAGACATCAGGTAATGCGTTGACCATGGAGAGCAGAGGGAGACAAAATGAGAGAGCAAGGAGCCTAGGAAATCGTGGCAAGTCTAAAAAGGGAAGACCCAAGTCCAGATTTGGAAAAATAGAATGCTGGAACTGTGGTAAGAAAGGACATCTAAAGAAAGACTGTAGAGCACCAAAGAAGAAAGGTGAGAGGCAGCAAGAGACTACCCAGGAAGCTAATGTAGCAGGTGATGTGTTACAAGATACTTTGATTCTTACATTAGATAATACTAGTGATTACTGGGTAGTAGATTCAGGGGCTTCATGTCATGCTACACCCCATAGGAAATTCTTTTATGATTATGTTCAAGGTGATTTTGGGCATGTGTTATTGGGGGATGATGAACCATGTAAAATTGTTGGAAAGGGTAAGGTACAGATAAAACTAAATAATGGAAATGACTGGTTGCTAAAGGATGTAAGGCACATTCCTACTATGAAAAGAAATCTGATCTCAACAAGGAAGTTGGGAGATGGCGGCTGTTTGTCTACATTTGGACAAATGTGGTGGAAGGTTACTAAAGGATCATGGTAATTGCAAAAGGAGATAGGATAGGTATGTTATATTTATGTCCTCATAACACTGATTATTATATTTCTGTAGCTTCCACAGAAACAGGTGCAACATTGTGGCATCATAGGCTTGGCCACATGAGTGAGAAGGGGATGCAGATTCTCCACTCAAGGAAACTGCTTCCAGATCTGAAGCAGGTAAGTTTGGAATTTTGTGAGAACTGTGTTTATGTAAAACAGAAGAGAGTTATATTTCTCAGGGTTAGGAAACAAAAGAAGAGTGAAAAGTTAGAGCTTGTCCATACAGATGTATGGGGACCAGCTCAGGTACAATCTCTTGGTGGCTCTCGTTATTATGTTACTTTTATTGATGATGCAACTAGAAAAACTTGGGTTTATTGCATTAGATAGAAATATAATGTGTTTGATACTTTTAAGAAGTGGAAAGCTTTGGCTCAGAATGAGACAGGAAAAAGATTGAAATGTCTTAGATCTGATAATGGAGGCGAGTACTGCAGCAAGGAGTTTGACAGTTACTGTTCACACAATGGGATTCACAGAGAGAAGACAGTCCCTGGAACACCCCAAGAAAATGCCGTGTCAGAAAGGATGAATAGAACGATCATGGAGTGTGCAAGGTGTATGAGATTGCATGCAGGGTTGCCCTTACAGTTTTGGGCTGATGTTGTAAACACTGCTATTTATTTAATAAACAAAGGGCCTTCAAGCGCTTTGGATGGTGGAATTCTAGAGGAGGCATGGACAGGTAAATAGGTAAAATACTCATTTCTAGGAACTTTTGGTTGTGAAGCATTTGTCCATATTGATAAAGATGATAGAACAAAGCTTGAGGATAAATCCAAGAAATGTACCTTTCTTGGATACAGGGTTGATGATTTTGGTTATCACTTATGGGATCTTAAAAATTGCAAAATCATTAGGAGTAGAGATGTAGTATTCAATGAAAAGGTCATGTACAAAGATCAGTTGCAGGGAAAGAAAGAAGAAAAGGAAAACACAGAGTACACAGTGCTTGATGAAATCAAAGAAAATGAAGTTCAAAAAGCACCAGAAAATCAAGAGCAACAGCAGGTACCTGAAACTCCTGCAACTGTAAGAAGGTCTGCCAGGTTAAGTAGACCCCCTGAATGATTCTATCCTTCACTGTATTATTTATTGATGACTGATTCTGGTGAGCCAGAATGTTTTGAAGAAGCAATGTAGGTAGAAACTAGAAAGAAGTGGGAGCAAGGCATGGATGAGGAGATGGACTCATTGGTAAGAAACCAGACTTGGGATCTGGTTAAGTTGCCTACAGGAAAAAGGGTATTGCATAATAAATGGGTTCACAGGTTGAAGGAAGAACATGGGGGAAAGCAGCGGTACAAGGATAGACTTGTTGTAAAGGGGTTTGCACAAAATAAAGGTATAGACTTTGATGAAATATTTTCTCCTATTGTTAAAATGACTTCAATTAGAACTATTTTAAGTCTAGTGGCGGTAGAATATTTGCATCTTGAACAATTAGATGTAAAAATGGCCTTTCTCCATGGGGATTTGGAGGAAGAGATTTATATGCAGCAGCCACAAGGGTATGAGGTCAAAGGGAAGGAGAATTTGGTTTGCAGGTTGAAGAATAGCTTGTATGGCCTGAAGCAAGCTCCAAGGAAGTGGTATTTAAAATTTGATAATTTTATGACAGGACAAGGTTATGATAGATGCCATTCTGACCACTGTGTTTATTTCAAGAGGCTAGATAATGGAAGATATATTATCTTGTTATTGTATGTCGATGACATGCTTGTTACAGGGTCTAACATGTAGGATATAAATGTGCTCAAAAGAAAACTAGCTA
>LPNX011021930.1:671808-708964 GCA_001517045.1 Pseudotsuga menziesii
GATATGGATGGTGATAAAGACAGCAGGAGGAGCACCATAGGGTATGTGTTCACTGTAGGTGGAACAGTAGTAAGTTGGATTTCAAAACTGCAACAGGTTGTTGCACTTTCAACAATGGAAGCAGAGTATGTTGCTGCTACAGAGGCTAGTAAGGAGATGATTTGGTTGCAGAGGTTCATGGAAGAATTGGGTAAGAAACAGGAGAATAGTAGGTTGTACAGTGATAGCCAGAGTGCCATTCATCTTGCAAAGAACTCAGTCTTTAGTTCAAGGACTAACCATATAGAACTCAAGTACCACTTCATAAGATCTGTTCTAGATGAAGAACTGTTAAAACTGGAAAAGATTCACACTAGCCAGAATCCTACAGACATGTTGACAAAGGGAGTAACCAGAGAGAAAATGAGTTCCTGCTTGGTTTTTGTTGGCCTTAAAGCATGAAGGTGAAAAGAAGAAATTTGCCAAGTCCAAGGTCCAGCAAGTGCAGCAGCTGTAGAGTTGCTGTGATTAGTCACCATGAAGGCACATGAAAAAAATGTAATGGAGCAGTTTGCATGTAAATGGGCATATGGCTGTAAGACCTAGTAAGGCATGCATACCCCTGGTAACTCACCAGTAAAGTTAGGAGATAGGCATAGGGGGTTTTATGTAAGATTCCTTGGTAAATACTTGAGGGGAGTTGGTGATTACTCCAAGTCAAGTTTAAAGGGGGGATTGTTAGGGTTAACCTTGACTTGAGATCGAGTCAAAGGTGGTTAGGTCTAGCACATGGTTTGTTGTAGCCCATGGTATTGTCCCATGGTATTGCATGTGTTAACCTTGACTTTGGATTGAGTCAAAGGTGGTTAGGTATAGCACATGGTTTAGGCACATGGTTTGTTGTAGCCCATGGTATTGTCCCATAGTATTGCATGTGATTAAGCCTTTATAAGGCTTGAGGAGGCTCCATTGTAAATGTACTGGATATGTGTACTGTAATGTACTAGATGTGGGCATTGTATTGTACTAGAAGAGAGACTGTGAGAGTGTGAAGAGGAAGTGCAACGGTTTTGCTGTAGGGTGTATCCCTTCATCTTTATAGACTGCAATAAAAGGACTGGCAAATTTCTTTGCGGGCGTAGCCCATCGTTTGGGTGAACCATGTTATATATGTGTCTCTCTGTACTGTTTTAATTTGTTTTACATCTTGTTTATTGATTTAAATATATATCTGTTATTTCTTTGCGGTCCTGTTTTTCTAACACCTAGTTCCCCACAGCTGTGGGGAATTTTCCCTCCGATCAATAAGGAGGGTTAACCTCAATGATTTTACATGACTTGTTTACATTATTGAATCTCCTAATTGGAACATCAGGGCATGACATGACTCAATTACATTATAGATACTTCCTAGAATAAACATTCGGGTACAATACATAATATATACAAGTGAATACATTCCAAAGTTACAAATACATCAACACTCCCTCTTAAATAGGAAGGTATTCTCTCGACACAATTTATCAGCACAAGTCTTATTCTTTGTATCATCTAGATCATCATCAATTCATCTTTGATTCATCTTCATCTTCAGGTCATCTTCATCAAGTCTGGATCATCACTGGATCTCGATCATCATTGGATCACCATTGAGTCTGGATCATCACTTGATCTGGAGCATCACTGGATCGTCATCGATGCTTCTGCTATCTCAATCAAATGGTGCTATCTCTTCATTCTTCTCATCATCGGAAGTTCTATAGAGCTAGCCCTTTTTCATGCTAGTTGTAGGCCTAGCCTCCAGGTAGGTGCTCATCTTCTTTAGCACTTATATCTGACCATGAGAGGAACACATCCAAGAACCATATCAGAATGGCCCACCCAACACTTACATATTTCATTCTTAATGAATCGCTCTCAGCTCTAGGATGAGTTTTAGTCCCAGAATGAAAAAAATTCCTGGTGACTGACCAAGTGCCTCCATTCTCCCAGAGAATGTCTTCTCAGAACTAAGCTGAGCTTCAGTCCCAAACTCAATCAATTTCTTGGTAACTGACCAGGTTCCTCCATTCTCCTAGAGAATGGCTACTATATGTCTTCATCATATTTAGCCATACTATTGAATCCTCAGGACTGATTACGTGCATCAACAAAACCTTGAAAAATAATCCTAGAAAAAACTATAGGATCTCCAAGTATCTTTTACATGTGACCATCACAAAACCTTGAAAGAGAATCCTAGCAAAGACTAGAGGATCTAGCAAAGACTAGAGGATCTCCCAGGATATTTTCTATGTGACTACCACAACAAAAACTCGAAAGAGCATCCTAGCATAGACTATAGGATCTCCCAGGATCTTTTCTATGTGGTCAAGAAAAACCTTAGAAGAGTATCTTGCAACCTGCAAGAACTCTAAAGAGAATCCAAGGACTTTTACGAGTACATATCTCAACGTATTGGATCTCCAAGGCTGATTACATGCCTCTAGTAGAAAAACCTCAAAAGAGCATCCTCGCACAGACTACATCATCTCCCAGTATCTTTTCTATGCTACCTGTAGCAAAACCTCGAAAGAGCATCCTAGCACAGACTATCATGATCTCCCAAGATCTTTTCTATGCTACCCGTTTGTGCCAGAAATTGTTTCCAAGGCTAAAGAAACAAGCCAACACAATCTCAAATAAAACTCAATAAAGTAAAGTAGGTTTTAGGTTTTCTAGAATGTTTTCTTGGTTGTGAATTTGGTAACAACAGGGAATACACTCATGAGTTAAACAAGAACTGAATCATAAACAAATAAGGACAAAGATGCATAACATAATCAACAAGTATCAATTAGAATATAGTCTTAAAGTCCATTCAAAACTGACAAGCATCACAAGTAAAGAAACCATGAACTAGCAATGAATATATCATTCAAGTAGTTAAACAAACTCAAAATGAAGCTAAGACATATACTGAAAGGTAAAAAGTGTCATATATTTCATAGTTTGTCATCAAATGCATATAAGAGCTATGATACTTCACTCACAAATAAGTCTGACAGACCTCTTGAAGTTCTCCCAAAATCGAACCCCTCTTCTGTCCCTTTGTCCCTCTTTTATAATTACAAAGAAGTAGTTCTATCTCCCCTTCATTAGGTCTAAATTGAAACTACCCAGCAGTTACATTAACTAACTAATTCAACTAATTGACTAAAAATAGCAAATTGGATTCCTGGCAAATATGGCGAATTTCTGGAAAATAAGTGTCAAAGAAGCTTCCATATATCTCAATTCGTGACACCTGTGTAACAAATGAGAGAGGTTTTTGTAAATGTGTCCGTGAAGGACAAAAAAATCTCTTTTTTTTTTTAAATTCATCTTCAATCAATCAGAATCTGCCCCGCAAAATGAACACTAAAACAGGAAAATATTAAATATTTAAAATCCCTGAAAAATAGGCTGCAAAGATTAAACATAATATTTCAAAGCTTGATATATTTTGCAACACTGAGAGAGGTTTTTGTAGATACGTATCTTATGAACAAAAACCTCTTTTTGTTTTCAAAAATTCCTCTCCATCAGCTCGTGATATTCATTTGAATTCAATAAGTCAAAACAGGAAAAATAGAACATAATTTTGTTTCTACTGCCTCCTTTTTTCATTCATAAGTGCTGAGACTTTGTTTTCTGCATCTGCTAGCTCACTTTGAAGGGAATGCAAGCTTTGATAGTAATTCTGAAGATATACCATGAACAGTACGGTTTTCCTGATCAATTGTTTCTGTAGGTGTTGTTTCTTCTTCCAATTGTTGATGTTCAACACAAGACACTTCAGCTTCTTTTACTTGCTGTTGTTTGAATAGATCATTTCTTAATTCAAGAAATATTGCAGATAGTTTGGGCTCGGGCTGGCTTGAATCTGCTACTGACTGTAATGACTTTTTTGCTTTTGCAGGATGAAAAGATGAATTTTTTGCAACTGTTTCTTTCTTCCTTTTACTGCTGACCTGATCAACCTTTAGCTTCAGCTTTGTCAATGACTTTATCTTTCTCCAGCAAATAATCTTCATCCTCTGACATTGCAGGTCCTAAGAGATCATTTTTTGATATTGTGGATGGTGCCAAGAATGGATCTCTTGTTATTACAAGCAAATCACCTCTTTTAACTTGAACATACTGTTGCACTGTGGGTAGTTCAGCTACTCCGCCATTTACAATTTTAGTTTTTTTTTCTTTTACACGAAATTCTGTCCTTGATTCCACATAGGCCGTCTCATAGCATTTATCCAAACAACCAATATCATAGGAGGTGGGGAACTTCTTAGTAATCTTTAATAAGTGTCTTTTTCCTCTTGCATCACAAAACTTTAGCGCATCACCAACCTCTAGGCTTCTGATCCACAGACTGTCATCCACAGGCACCACATCAACTTGAGATCTATGGGTTGGAGGGTTCACTTCTGGAGGAGCAATCCAAACTAATGCTGGAGAAAGGACAACTCCTCTGGCATCTTTCAATGGTTTGATCTTCTTAACATTTGGACCAGGATTGAAAGGACCAGTCCTCAGCTTTGGTCCAGCAAGATCCATAAGCACCCTGCATGGCTGTTCCAGCATCTGAGAAGAACTTCTTATATTTTCAATTATACACCTCCATATATCTGGATTATCATGTGCACAATTTATTTGAATTATATTAACTCTAGACTTAATTAGATTGTAAGTTAAGTCCTCATTGTTAGCAGCTTCACTACCAACTGTAACCATAATACGAGAATTCCTACCCTCAACAGTTGGTCCAAAAAGTAACTCTGCATTATAGCGTGCATGGTTTTTCATTGCAAGTAATGAAATTTCTTCAGACTTCCCATTAGCACATAGTAATGAGCTTTGTAGGTCACTAATAGGTTTATTTTTCATTGCAACTTCATTACCAGGAGATTGGACCTCATTGTCAAATTTCCATTCATTATTCATTTTGGGTGATTGAGTCAGACTATGTAAGATTTGAACAATTGATGTTAAACTTGCTATGATATGTGCATTTACTCCCTCAATATTTGAAAGACCGAGAATGGAAAGTGATTCCTGAAGTTGATGAATATCTATGGACCCCAATGCCACATAATGTATGAGATTTGTTGCACTAGCACGATAAAATCTGTAACATACTTTTAAACGCAATGCGTTCCACTACTCCTTGGCCAAAGCGTGCAATCGCACAGTCTCCAACTTATCAAGAACTTGGACAAGCACAGCCTTTTGATTCTTAACAAGTGCCTTTGAAAACAAGTTCAGGAAGGTTGTATAGTTTTCCTCTTCATCTTCTGAAGTGTCATGTGCATCAGAGAACTCCAAATATGTTATGTCTGATACATCATCACCATCTGAGGGCATGGAGATGCATTTAAATGCTTCACTTCTTTTTGTCGATCTGCAGGAGCTTTAAACCATCCCTCGTGCTGTTTGATTTCTTAATTGAAGTATGCAAGTGTCTTCAGCTGCTTAATTTGATTCCAAGTGGCAAATAAAGAAGCCATAATCTCCTGTGCAACCCTTTATGTGTCATGACGTGCTATGCTCTGGTTAATGATGACCACGATCTCTCCCCAACATGAATCAAACCTGCCTGCATGATGATTACTAGCATAACATGTAGAAACATCCTTCAATCGTGCAATTAGTCACCTAAGAATTGAACTCGTGCCAAATTTAGGCTTAGAAATTGAAAAAATTGACATGCGCGATATTCTTGTAGCACCCCTGTGTTAATTTTTGACACTTGCGCTACAAGAATAATTTGAAATCATCTTGGTGCTATTTTAACTGTTTTTTCCATTTTGAATACAGTTCAAATGAAAAACTATACTCATGATATGACTTATGAATCCATTATTCAATATATTGACCTTTAGAACCCTTCAAAAGCTTAAAAGAACAAAACTAAATAAAAATCTGAAGGTAAAAATTGAAAATTTCACTAAAAATCTAAAAATTTCCACAGTAAGTAAAAGAGTAAACTTAAGCAAACATGCAAGCTAAAATAAAAATAACAATCAAACATAAAATTTGAAGAAACAAGTTCCTGACTTAACATCCGGCTCCAGCTGCGGGATGAAGTCCTCCCTGTGAGGCTTCAAGAACCTGTAGACCAGTGCCTTCTATCACCAAAACTGCCTTCTTTTCTGCAAAAAAATCCATTGGGCTATGGAGTCTTTATTCAATCCTTCACACACCGATATATACAATGAAAATCAAATCTCTTTCTCTGAGGAACCTTCTATCTACTGAATCAAATTGAAATCCCATTTCCAATGTAACCAAGAAAAAATTTGATCAACCCACCAAAACTTTTTTCCAACTCCAAATATATATATAATCAGAAATATTGGAAAACATGAAGAGCATAGATTTAACAACTTATACCCACTTTCATCAAATAGTGTCTCTGAAATAACAGATTTATAACCTGGTATTGACTCTAAATAATCTACTACTAGATCATAAAAAATTCCGTAAGTTACCTCTTCCTGCTCTATGAAAAAGATAGGCTGTCCATAAGAATATTTTGTTCCATGAATATCAATCATGCGTTGGCGATAAAAGACATCAGAATCAACCTGAATTTTCTCCATAATTTTTTGGATAGTATCATCAATAATGTTAACACTTTGAACCTCCTTTTCCACATTGTATTCAAGTGAATGACTATTAGGCATTGGCTTTTGCTGTTCAAGGATATTAATAGATTGAATGCATTTTTGAATCTGCTGATCAGATTGTGACATATCACACACCTCGCAGATTTCTGGGTCTTCCTTTTCAAATTCATCATCATATTTATTAAAAATTAGAGCATCTTCAATATGACTTTGAACAACAGATTTATCATAACCATGAATATAAGCAGCTTCTGAAAAAATGTGAACAGCCTGGCCTTCATCGATTTTAGTATCAAAACGAAAAGGATTAGAAACTAATTCATCACAAAATTCTTGTCTTGGAACCCTAATCTCTTCATCATAACAAGGAGCATTCTGAGAAATTTTGAATGATGATGCTAAAGGTTCATCTTTTCCTTCAATACAAAGCTGATCTTTAACACAATAATGATTTTCAAAAGTTTGTTGAACTAGAGATTGATCTTCAAAAGGATTAATATTCAAACGGTTATTAAGGCTATTGAAATCATTATGAGAATGTTCCAAACTATCTCTACTGATCTCATCACTTGGATAATCCTCAAACTGACCTAAAACAACAACTTGATTATCATAATGATCATGGCTTTCTTCCTTGACAACAATATCTAAAAATGTTACCTTCTCATCTTCAACAAATTCTGAACCTTCAACTTCTTAATGACATGTTTTGAACCCTTGATTGTATTCATCATCATGATTTTTTAAATCAGAAATTGTATTATAAACATCAACCTGCTCACAACAATCTTTTAAAAAGAGTTTGGATGAGAACAGATACTTACAATGTTTCCGAAAACATGTGTGGAATTCTTTCAGTGAGGAGATGCTAGCAGTGGGAAGAGAAAAGTATCAATCTTGTGCATCTTGATCAAGTGAATACATGAACATCTTCATGAGCACATCTTCATGCTGGATATTTAACTGGACCATACAATGATGAAATCTGATGAGGTGATCTGAAGGATTATCCTCTTTGCTTTCCCTAAACAGTGGAAGACAATCTCCCCAAACATCCATAATAGGTACTGGATTTGGAAAACCTGGAATATCAGAAAAATTGAAAGGTGCAAACCTTGGAGCTAGAATAGCCTCCATGGACATCGGTCTCTGCATCTTGAAATAGTGGAGTCGCCAATCAATTTGTCAACACAGATTTTGTTTCTTCTTCTCAGAAAGAGAAAGGGGTGACAGTAGTTCAAATTAATTAGGGCTGCATAAAGCTGGGGATGACTGAAACCTTCTAATTCTTCTAGCAACCACTGTGTCAAATTTGGTGAAAAATAGCCTTAAAGATGTGTTGGTTTAATTTCACCTCTTAAAACCAGTAAAACTGATAAGTATCCCAGGGAAAAATATATCTTCACTTTCATTCCCCGACAACGGCGCCAAAGATGTTTGTGCCAGAAATTGTTTCCAAGGCTAAAGAAACAAGCCAACACAATCTCAAATAAAACTCAATAAAGTAAAGTAGGTTTTAGGTTTTCTGGAATGTTTGCTTGGTTGTGAATTTGGTAACAATAGGGAATACACTCATGAGTTAAACAAGAACTGAATCATAAACAAATAAGGGCAAAGATGCATAACATAATCAACAAGTATCAATCAGAATATAGTCTTAAAGTCCATTCAAAACTGACAAGCATCACAAGTAAAGAAACCATGAACTAGCAATGAATATATCACTCAAGTAGTTAAACAAACTCGAAATGAAGCTAAGACATATACTGAAAGGTAAAAAGTGTCATATATTTAATAGTTTGTCATCAAATGCATATAAGAGCTATGATACTTAACTCACAAATAAGTCTGACAGACCTCCTGAAGTTCTCCCAAAATCAAACCCCTCTTCAGTCCCTTTGTCCCTCTTTTATAATTACAAAGAAGTAGTTCTATCTCCCCTTCATTAGGTTGAAATTGAAACTACCCAGCAGTTACATTAACTAACTAATTCAACTAATTGACTAAAAATAGCAAATCGGATTCCTGGCAAATATGGCGAATTTCTGGAAAATAAGTGTCAAAGAAGCTTCCATATCTCTCAATTCGTGACACCTGTGTAAAAACTGAGAGAGGTTTTTGTAAAATTGTCCGTGATGGACAAAAACCTCTCTTTTTTTTTTAAAATTAATCTTCAATCAATCAGAATATGCCCCACAAAATGAACATTAAAACAGGAAAATATTAAATATTTAAAATCCCTGAAAAATAGGCTGCAAATATTAAAATGAATATTTCAAGCATTGACTTTTGTTGAAAAATTGAGAGAGGTTTTTGTACATGGGTATCTTATTAACAAAAACCTCTTTTGGTTTTCAAAAAATACTCTCCATCAGCTCGTGATCTACATTTGACTTCAATAACTCAAAACAGGAAAAATAGAACAGAATTCTGTTTCTAGTGCCTCATTTTTTCATTCATAAGTGCTGAGACTTTGTTTTCTGCATCTACTAGCTCACTCTGAAGGGACTGCAAGATTTGAAAATAATTATGAAGATATACCATGAACAATAGGGTTTTCCTGATCAATTGTTTCTTTAGGTGTTGTTTCTTCTTCCAATTGCTGATCTTCAACATAAGACAGTTCAGCTTCTTTTACTTGCTGTTGTTTGAATAGATCATTTCTTAATTCAAGAAATACTGCAGACAGTTTGGGCTCGGGCTGGCTTGAATATGCTACTGACTGTAATGAATTTTTTTCTTTTACAGGATGAAAAGATGAAGTTTTTGCAACTGTTTCGTTCTTCCTTTTATTGCTGACCTGATCAACCTTTAGCTTCAGCTTTGTCAATGAATTTATCTTTCTCCAGCAAATAATCTTCATCCTCTGACATTGCAGGTCCTAAGAGATCATTTTTTGATATTGTGGATGGTGCCAAGCATGGCTCTCTTGTTATTACAAGCAAATCACCTCTTTTAACTTGAACATACTGTTGCACTGTGGGTAGTTCAGCTACTCTGCCATTTCCAATTTTAGGTTTTTTTTTTCTTTTACATGAAATTCTGTCCCTGATTCCACATAGGCCGTTGCATAGCATTCAACCCAACAACCAATATCAGAGGAGGTGGGGAACTTCTCCATAATCTTTATAAGTGTCTTTTTCCTCTTGTATCACAAAACTTTAGCACATCACCAACCTCTAGGCTTCTGATCCACAAACTGTCATCCATAGGCACCACAACAACTTGAGATCTATGGGTTGGAGGGTTCACTTCTGCTGGAGAAATGAAAACTCCTCTGGCATCTTTCAATGGTTTGATCTTCTTAACATTTGGACCAGGCTTGAAAGGACCAATCCTCAGCTTTGGTCCAGCAAGATCCATAAGCACCCTGCATGGCTGTTCCAGCATCTGAGAAGAACTTCTTACATTTTCAATTATACACCTCCATATATCTGGATTATCATGTGCACAATTTATTTGAATTATATTAACTCCAGAATTAATTAGATTGTAAGTTAAGTCCTCATTGTCAACAGCTTCACTACCAACTGTAACCATAATATGAGAATTCCTACCCTCAACAGTTGGTCCAAAAAGTAACTCTGCATTATAGCGTGCATGGTTTTTCATTGCAAGTAATGAAATTTCTTTAGAATTCCCATTAGCACACAGTAATGAGCTTTTCAATTCACTAATAGGTTTACTTTTCATTGCAACTTCATTACCAGGAGATTGGACCTCATTGTCAAATTTCCATTCATTACTCGTTTTGGGTGATTGAGTCAGACTATGTAAGATTTGAACAACTGATGTTAAACTTGCTATGATATGTGCATTTACTCCCTTAATATTTGAAAGACCGAGAATGGAAAGTGCTTCCTGAAGTTGATGAATATCTATGGACCGCAATGCCTCATAATGTATGATATTTGTTGCACTGGCACGATAAACTCTGTAACATACTTTTAAATGCAATGCGTTCCACTGCTCCAAGGCCAAAGCGTGCAAGCGCACAGTCTCCAACTTATCAAGAACTTGGACAAGCATGCCCTTTTGATTCTTAACAAGTCCCTTTGAAAACGATTTCAGGAAGGCTATATAGTTTTCCTCTTCATCTTCTGAAGTGTCATGTGCATCGGATGACTCCAAATCTGTTATGTCTGATACATCATCACCATCTGAGGGCATGGAGATGCATTTAAATGCTTCACTGCTTTTTGTCGATCTGCAGGAGCTTTAAACCATCCCTCGTGCCGTTTGATTTCTGAATTGAAGTATGCAAGTGTCTTCAGCTACTTAATTTGATTCCAGGTGGCAAATAAAGAAGCCATAATCTCCTGTGCAACCCTCTATGTGTCATGACGTGCTATGCTCTGGTTAATGATGACCACGATCTCTCCCCAACATGAATCAGACCTGCCTGCATGATGATTACTAGCATAACACGTAGCTACATCCTTCAATCGTGCAATTCGTCACCTAAGAATTGAACTCGTGCCAAATTTCGGCTTAGAAATCGAAAAAATTGACATGCGCGATATTCTTGTAGCGTCCCTGTGTTAATTTTTGACACTTACGCTACAAGAATAATTTGAAATCATCTTGGTGCTATTTTAACTGTTTTTTCCATTTTGAATACAGTTCAAATGACAAACTATACTCATGATATGACTTGTGAATCCATTATTCAATATATTGACCTTTAGAACCCTTCAAAAGCTTAAAAGAACAAAACTAAATAAAAATCTGAAGGTAAAAATTGAAAATTTCACTAAAAATCTAAAGCTTTCCACAGTAAGTAAAAGAGTAAACTTAAGAAAACATGCAAGCTAAAATAAAAATAACAATCAAACATAAAATTTGAAGAAACAAGTTCCTGACTTAACACTACCTGTAGCAAAACCTCGAAATAACATCCTAGCACAGACTATAGGATTTCTCAGGATCTTTTACATGCTTATATGTACAATCTATCCACAAAGTATAATCTTGATACTCATCACAGAATCATCGTGATGCATATCATCATCATATGATCATCCTGATCATCACCATAGTAGAAATTGAAGGATCATCCCGATTCTCATCACACAGTGCTTACATCCACAGCCATGGGAAGGATCCTCCTATCATGCTTGGAATGGCTCCTACAACTGTGTCCCATCACTTCTTCCTTGAAGCATATTCTATCTGAAGAACACCAAGCCTGTCTCTAAAGTACTCAAACTTCACCCTGGCTAGTGGTTTGGTCAACAAATCTACTATCTGCTCATCCGTCGCAACATACTGGAGCTTCACTACTCCTCTCTACACCATATCACTCGTTTGTGGATTTCAATCCATTGGAAACAATGTTTCTTACTCATTTCCAGTTACCTATTTGGTATGAGACTGCTACAAATATCTTGACCTCTCTTCGACAAAATAACTCTACTCACATATTAGATCATATTCATGAGTGGAGGAGGTGCCAAAGGTTAATCAAGGTTCCCATTCCAGCTCAACTCTATTCCCATTTCAGAACTTTATATGATTTAATTCCTAATACTCCTCGTCCTAGCACTGATCCTACTAAGCCACCTTCAGAGACTCTTGTGGATTTTGTTGTTGGTACAATCCAACCTTCATCTACAACGAAGCCCAATAAACCACAAAGTGCTTCAACCACAACTCCTTCTACTACTGCGGTTTCCACTGAGGTGAATGCAATTCAATCCTCATAATTACCTGGAAATAAGAAGAAAGGAAAAGGTAAGAATAAGAAACTTGGAAACTAGCAGGAGAGTAGCAAAAAATCTACTTTAGAGAATGATGCCAAACCTAAGATGAAGGCTAAGTATCCTTGTTTTTTGCGTGGAGATGATCACTTCATGAAGGAGTGTCCTTGTTCTAAAGAGATTAATAAATTTTTAAAAATTAACCTGACACCAGTAGTGTTAACTGACCCCTTCCCGTGCCAACAATAGTTGATTGACCATACATCTTTGCATGGCCCTTCATCCTATACTAAAGACATTCATATGATGTTTGCCGAAACAATTGTTTTGACTACCAGAAGTCAGACATATGATAAAACACCTGAGAAGAAAGATGAAGGTTCTTCTTTTGAGAAGACTCCTCTCGTCAACCCTTCTCCTCAACCTCCTTCTAATGGTCCTATCACTATTGAAAAACCTATTTTTGACACAATCTTGTACCCTCCAAAGAGTACAATCCTCAAAAAAAAATTCAATCCTAGTGCTCGAGCTGCTCAATTTTATAAGGTTGTTGAATATTTGGCTCAAGCACCCTATTCTATGTCCACGTTGGAAGTACTCCAAATATATCCTACATGATGCAAGAATTTGTTTTTTTCTATGTCTTGCTAAAGAGCCATTGGTTCTCCTGGCCTTAGTAAGTCACCAACCACCTTAAGATATTTTGATAAGTGAGGTTTTCAACCCCATGACCTTCTACCATCATTGTCCATTAAGTTGGGGGGTAAAACCATTTCTATCCAGGTAGAAGTGGTCAATGCTACTCTAGATTACAATTTGTTGCTAAGAAGGAATCGATTCTATGCTATGACGGCTATTGCGTCATTGGTTTTTCACATGTTCCAATTCCCACATCAAGGAAAAATTGTGACCATAAATCAGCTTGATTATTTCTCACCCAATATTACTGGTTCCACAAGGAATAATGTTCCTATGTTCGGGAAGTGACCTCCTCCCTATCAGTCTGTAGGGGTTGGATTGCTGAAATATTCTACACTCATGGGAGTTTTTCCATCCAAGACTACCCCTCCTAGTATAGAAATGACCACAGTAAACATGATATCCTCCAAGACCAAGGGAATGTATAAAGGAAAAGAGATTTCATAATCATCTTCTATGAGTCTAGACGAAGCCTTGAATGATGTCATTTACTCTATTTTAGATACTTACTCTATTTTAGATACTTAGATACTACCATATTCTATGAGTCTAGACGAAGCCTTGAAAATGATGCCATTTACTTACATAGATGATCACCATTCGGTAGCATCATATCCTTACCATCGACTGCCCTATTGGATAGATTCCCCTCTCCTAAATTTAGATTATATCTCACATAATTTTTCATGTGATGAGTCTATTATGGAGATCATGAGTTTGGATGAATCTTTATGGTAAGACTCTCCTCATAAATCATCATTTCTTCCTAATGCCAATTCAGTAGAGTCAATTTTTGTTTCTCTGATAAGTTTTGATATAGTCGAGCATCCACAAACACATTCATTAATGGAAGGTGTTTATTATGAAGAGAATTTATGAAACATCACCAAAACAATTCCCCTCGGTATGTATATCAGTTAAGTGAGGTGTTGTCAAGCATATCCACATAGGCCAGAACTGCTTAGCAACAAAAATTAGGAATACCGAGCTCTTTTTAAGGAATTTCACGATGTTTTTTTGTAGAATTATAAATAAATGTCCGGGATTTATCCATATATCATCGTACATGAGATCAACACATACCCAATGACAAGACCTATCAGGAAAAAACTTTTCCAGGTCCACCTAAGAAAATATGCATCCATTAAAGCTGAAGTTGAGAAGATTTTAAAAGCTAGTTTTTTCTACCCCATGCATTTAACCGAGTGGGTGTATAATATTGTCCCTAACAACAAGAAATAGGTCACTATAAGGGTTTGTATAAATTTTGTGGACCTAAAAAAATATTTTCCATAAGGCAATTTTCCTACCCCTCACATTAATCAGATCATCAACAACTGTGATGGAAGTGCCATTTTTTCCTTTGTGGATGGCCTTTTCGACTATAATCAGAATGAGATCCTATCTATCAACCGGCACAAAACCACATTGATTTTCCCGTGGGGAACCTTTTCTTATAGGAATCTACCTTTTGATTTGAAGAATTTTGGAGCTACCTTCCAACGAGCTATTTCTTATTCTTTTCATGATATAAAACAAATAGTGGAATTGTATCTGGATGACCTACCTGCTCTCTCACAACATCGAGAAGATAATTCAGGGCATCTTAGACACATTTTCCATCGATACCATCATTACCATATTCGGCTGAATCCACAAAAGTGTTTTTTGTGTTGAGACTGGACGCTTACTTGGTTTCATTGTTTCTAGGGATTGGATTCGAATATATCCCTTAACAATTGCAGTCATCATGGCCTTACCACCTCCATCAGAAATTATTGAACTCCAAAGTTTGCAAGGGAAGGAAATATTTCTTCATGATTTTGTAAGCAATTTTGTAGAGAAAATGCATGGCTATATACATCTCTTGAAAAATAACACTCCCTTTTTATGGGATGATTAGGATTAAGGAGATTTTGATAATTTGAAAAAGGGAAACACACTCAGTTGTGTTGCACCCACCAAATTATTCAAAAGATTTTATTCTTTACATTGTCTCCTCCACTAATACCATTGGAATAGTTTTAGTGCAGGAAGATATGAACGAATAAGAACACGTGATCTACTATTTGAGTAAGAGTCTCCTTGACTCTGAAACCCACTACTAATATGTGGAGAAGCTAGCTTTGGCTACAATTGTCTTTGTGCAGTGTTTCTATCACTACATATTACTTCACACCACTACTGTGCTTGCAGATCAAAACACTATGTACTATATTCTCACCTTTTAGGTACTAGGGGAAATTGTTCCCATTGGATTGTCATCCTATAGGAATATGATCTTGAATTTTCCAATACCACTTCCAAGAAGTCCATGGTCTTCGCGGAGTTGATGTGTGACCTTCCCCGTGCTCTCATGGAAGTTGAGCCCAATGATTCATTTCTAGATGAATTCTTGTTCTTGATAAGCATGACTAACACATGGTTGGATATTTGATCATATATGTTCAGACCCAAATATTTCATCTCAATCTATCCCATGACGATCACCGACACATTTGTCACCATGCTAAGTATTACCTCATTATTAATGACATCTTATACCGGTATGGTATTGACTCTATCCTTCGACGACTGTTAGAATTTTATCATTTAAGCAATATGATCTTAGGTTCTTATCTAAGAGAATAACATGCACAACAATAAACAAAAGAGACAAGAGACAAAGAATTTTCCTTGGGGAAACCATAAAGGAGAAAACCCATCAACTTCCTCAGAGATAGAATGAGCACCAATGTCAGCAGTAAAACCCAAAGATGGAAAAGATGATCTCCAACAGTTGTTCTCTCTCTCTCACTTGAGAGAGCTTCCCCTCTCTCACTCATGCACCCCAGTGAGTTAGTGTGTGTGTGTGATGTGTAGAAATGAGGAGAGCGTCACTTCTATTTATATTCTTCCCTTCACTTTATGTCCACTCCAACAATTTGGCCTCGCTTAACAATTACTTACCATATCTGAATTCTCTAGGAGATTCTAATAATGCTAGTTCCCCACAACTGTGGGGAATTTTCCCTTCGATCAACAAGGAGGGTTAACCTTGACTCAATTGTGGGGACTATTTCCTCGACTTACAATGGAGGGTTAACCACAATGATTTTACATGACTTGTTTACATTATTGAATCTTCTGATCGGAACATCGGGGCATGACATGACTCAATTACATTATAGATACTTCCTAGAATAAACATTGGGGTACAATACATAAGATATACAAGTGAATACATTCCAAAGATACAATACATCAACACTCCCTCTTAAATAGGAAGGTATTCTCTCGACATAATTTATCAGGACAAGTCTTCTTCTCTGTATCATCTGGATCATCATCACGTCATGTTTGAGTCATCTTCATCTTCAGGTCATCTTCATCAAGTCTGGATCATCACTAGATATGGATCATCATTGGATCGTCATCAAGTCTGGATCATCACTTGATCTGGAGCATCACTGGATCATCATTGTTGCTTCTGCTATCTCAATCAAATGGTGCTATCTCTTCATTATTCTCATCACACGAAGTTCTATAGAGCCAACCCTTTTTCATGCTGGTTGTAGGCCTAGCCTCTAGGTAGGTCTTCATCTTATTCAGCACTTATATCTGACCATGAGAGGAACACATCCAAGAACCATTTAAGAATGGCCCACCCAACACTTACATCTTTCGTTCTCGACAAATCGCTCTTAGCTCTAGGATGAGTGTTAGTACCAGACTGAAACAAATTCCTGATGACTGACCAGGTGCGTCCATTATCCCAAAGAATGTCTTCTTAGCACTAAGCTGAGCTTCAGTCCTAGAATGAATCAGTTTCCTAGTAACTGACCAGGTTCCTCCATTCTCCCAAAGAATGGATACTATATGTCTTCATCATCTTTATCCATACTATTGAATCCTCAGGACTAATTACGTGCATCAACAAAACCTTGAAAGAGAATCCTAGAACAAACTATAGGATCTCCAAGGATATTTTACATGTGATCATCACAGAACCTTGAAAGAGAATCCTAGCAAAGACTATAGGATCTCCCAGGATCTTTTCTATGTGACTACCATAACAAAACCTTGAAAGAGCATCCTATCATAGACTATAGGATCTCGCAGGATCTTTTCTATGTGGTCAAGAAAAACCTTAAAAGAGTGTCTTGCAACCTGCAAGAACTATAAAGAGCATCCCAGGACTTTTACGAGTACATAGCTCAACCTATCGGATCTCCAAGGATGATTACATGCCTATAGTAGCAAAACCTCAAAAGAGCATCCTAGAAAAGACTATAGGATCTCCCAGTATCTTTTCTATGCTTCGTATAGAAAAAACTTGAAAGAGAATCCTAGCACAGACTATAGGATCTCCCAGGATCTTTTCTATGCTACCTGTAGCAAAACCTCGAAAGAACATCCTAGCACAGACTATAGGATCTCTCAGGATCTTTTACATGCTTATCTATACAATCTATCCACAGAGTATCATCCTAATACTCACCACAGAATCATCGTGATGCATATCATCATCATATGATCATCCTGATCATCACCATAGTCGAAACTGAAGAATCATTCCGATTCTCATCACACAACGCTTACATCCTCAGCCATGGGAAGGATCCTCCTATCATGCTTGGAATGGCTCCTGCAACTATGTCCCATCACTTCTTCCTTGAAGTATCTTCTATTTGAAGAACACCAAGCCTATCTCTAAAGTACTCAAAATTCACCCTGGCAAGTGGTTTGGTCAACACATCTGCTATCTGCTCATCTGTCACAACATACTGGAGCTTCATTGCTCCTCTCTGCACCATATCCCTAATATAGTGATATTTGATCTCGATGTTCTTTGACCTGTTGTGGAACACCTGGTTCTCAGACAACTTCACACAACTCTGGATGTCACAGGTAGCATCCAATGGAATATCAAATAACTCATATAGTAGCTTCCTAAACCATCTGTGAGCTTGTCATCCTCTATAGGCTTTCATCTTCAACCTTGTAGCAAAGGTTAAGATCTCCATCACTCAAGGTGATCTTCAAGCTCCTCATGTATATTTTATCCCATGGGTTCCTTCTGAGCTCGTACAAGTCCTTCTTTAATTTTCACACATGAGCCTTCATGTCATGTGTCTTAACTTCCAATGGATGCAAATGTCTCTTCGTATTCTATTCCTTATTTTCATGAGAATCCTCGTGCTACGAATCCTGCCTTGTATCCGACAATGTTTCCATCCACTGCATGATGGAACTATGAACTTCCCTTCAGGTCTCGATATTCGATCCTAGACATCATTCTTCTTGAACTGGTCTTCCCTTTCTTCTTGGTTACTTCTTCATCAATAATGTCGCTGCATTCGTCATATTATTCTTCATCTTGGATTATTTCTTGAACTGTCATCACTTGTTCTTCGGAACAAGTCTCAACCTTCTTTTCTTGTAGGTGATTGTACACGATCTTTCCTACAAGTAATATGCACAAATTGTATGGTTAGAAACATTTCATCAGGTATAATCATAATGAAAAATTCTTATGCATAAATATATGGTCATGTAACTATTACAACATTCATCCATATCTCACAGAAACTTTCTAGATGCCTTCCATCTCTACCAGGACAACATTAAGATTGTGCACTAATCCAATATGTCAACAAAGAGGTTTCATTCTAGATAAGTAGGAATGGAGAGTTTTGTATCACCATGGGCTACTTACCCATCACATGCATATTAGTAGTATAATGTCATTAATGCAAACATTCTATCATGCATAATACATCAACTGAATATAAAAAAATGCATAACAAAACAATATCATGAAATGACAATTGAATACTTATCTTTATTTGTTTTGTGGGTAGACTCCTTCTTTCAACTTCATCATCTTCTTCATTCACAACAGCTTCATTTCTTATCCAAATTCTCAAGATGGATAAGAGGCTCTTCAAGAAAGGAGTTCTTCATATTCCTCATCGCTTGAGGTATCTTCTTTGAATCGTAAAATCTTGATCTTCATTTGCTCCCATATTCTTTTCTCTTATTATGAGTTGAGCTTCATCTTGTGTGTACACTTCCTAGAGTCTTTTGAAAGTAATCACTTCCTTCTGGCACACATTCCTCAAATGAATGAATCCCATGATCCTGGGAGGCTATTCGAGATGGTTATCACAACTTATACATTCTCCACTTCTTCTTCTACCACTTCAAGATGTTCTTTGATTTGAGAGACCCGCGTAAAGTATGACTGTATGGTCTCTGCATTCTGGATCTTCACATTCTTCAACTGGTTTCTCAAATTAATCTTTTGATTTATGTTCTTTCCTTCAAATAGCTTGGTCAAGGAATCAAACATCTCTTTCGGTGTCTTTAGGAAAGACACTTGTGGTATAAGGTGAACCTCTATTGAATTATCAATGATCTTCTTGGCCTTGACCAAGTTCTTCTTGTGTAAGGATTTTAGCCTAATCTCCCTCTAGAACTGGAACCTCTCTACTTATGTAGGTGTCCAATTCATTTCCTTCAAGAACTAGTGAGATCCTATACTTCCATGCTTGGAATTTTTCAGCCTCACCAAGCTTGTCATCAAGCTGGTGTGATTAGTCATCTTGAAATGAGAACCTCAACTATAAATAGAAAAAGGTTAGATCTTACCGATTTGAGGTGTCCATCCTGTTTCTGGAGCTGGTTGATCTAGGGTTTGTTAGAGAAACCCTAATTTTCAAAAATTCGAATCTTTCAGATATGATTGGATAGAATAATAGGCCTCTTCAAGGCGAGCTACCCAATGTACTCCTTTTTTGAAAACAGTGGAGGGAAGCTCCTAGAATAGGAAGCCCTAGTTTACCAATTTCTTCTACATAAATTCCTAATATTGTTTCTATGGTATCTCCAAATGTACTGCTCCTCTGTGTCTAAAATTGTGTATTGAGGTAGCCTCATCTATTCTTGTTCCAAAAACACATGTTTCATCAGCATTGGTTTCATCAATTAGGACTTATGAGCATTTTCCCAAGGTGACTTGTTTCATGATTTTTTAGCATAACAAAGTTGTATGGACTGTCTTGTGTCACTGTTTCATCTTTGGGGTCTAAAATTTTTATCACAAAAAGTACAGTCTATGCCATTTCTAGAACATCTTGAGAAATTTCATTTGGACCTTTTTTTCCCTAGATATATCAATTATCCCTGTTATAGTTGATTTTACCACACATGGTTGATCACACTTTTATGGCCTTCCCTGTCCCTCTGCGGACTCTTTGGAACCCATGGACTATTTTTGTAACTTTGATGTTTCCAAGATCATCCCTAAAAACACTCATTATTTGTTGTATGCGACTTTTAATCCCTTTCTCGTAGATATGACCCTTAAACCTGCGTACATCGGGATGTGTGCAAAAGGCCAAAGATTTTTGGAGTTTTCCTTGATGTGGATTCGAGTCACTTATCTCCAAGCCTTCCATATGCCTTGAGATTGCTCATATTTGACCTTACATTACCCCATTGAAGCACTATATAAGGAACCCTTTGGAGACATTGAAGGGGAGGAATTGAAGAGCAAGAGAACTATAGTCCATTGTTGTCGTAGCTTGCTTATACTTGAGTCTGCATCCCTTTGTCCCTTGGAGCACTTTTTATTCTTCCCAATCTTTCCTTTTCTTGTGATCTTGCTATCCAGAGATGAAGGATTGAGGTTGTGGAGGCCCAGATGGAGGACGCAGTTTCTCCGGTTCGCAGACATGCCAACAGACGTTGTCACTTGTGTAATCTCTGATTTATTTAATTGAAATATCTTTTCCTGTCCAATGATGTGCATTTCAATGAATATTGAATCCATGGATGCATTTAATTACTTATGTATCATTGATCGTTTATGCTAAGAGTATATGATATGCTATGCTAGAGTAGGTATAACACTATATGATATAGCATGCTTGCCTTGTTTACTGTTGTTGAGAAGTGAATTGCTAATGCAAGCAGGATTTGAAAAAGCTCAACAGAGATCTACTACAACCATCCAGAATAAGGTATGTTTTGAGATCCTTTAGTGTTAGATGTTTTATTTCTCTTTCATATTGGGAAGGGATTGATTTTTGCGGTTTCTCTATCTGTTGTGGTACACCCCAAGCCATAGGAATTTTTCTCTGTAATAGAATTGGCCACCATGCTGGGGAGGTTCCTATTTGTTTTCTTTGGGGTTGGGGGCTCAATGTGCTTGATATTATTGACTTGCTCTCTGTTTCACCCTGTTTATGTGTTGCATTTTATAGTATGTTCATCCATTGACACTCCCCTTTACTGGTTTGACCGTTGGCCTGATTTTTACCACTGCCTTCTCCATATACGCAGGTTTTTGGCCAAACGTCATGTACATGCACATATTTTTGGCCAAAATTTGTGTATACATTCAGGTTTTTGGCCAAAATCTGCATATACATGCATATTTCTGGCCAAAAGTCACGTACATATGCAACTGTTCTTTAAATAGTCACGTACATCCTCCCTTTTGGTGAGTTTGATGTTGTGGGAAGTTGTTGGGTGGGTTGTGAGTGTGGTTGGGTATTCTTGGGTTCTGATGTTGTATGTTTGATGATTCTTTTGCGACCAAAGACCGCTTTTTCTTTTATTTTTATTTGAAATTAGTTTTAGTCATTTATCCTTTTTGTTTTTCCATTAGTGCATTACTCTTTTTTGTCTCAGTGTCGTGCTGGGCTTGTGTTTTATACTTGTTGCAGAGACTGAGAGTTTTAGATGAATTTTATTTGCATTTTTCATTCTTTTATATTGAAAAATACAAAATAGATGCACTTTTAGTTGCATCTTAGATATGGATTTGAGGAGGTACTTGCATTGGATTTCTTGGATGAGAGTTGTGTTTAGGCTTTCATATAGGAATTATTGCATTTACATTTGAAGGAATATATATTTATGCATCTCATGTAGTGGCATACCTTGTTTTTCATTCTACAAGATTGCACTTGGAATTGCTTGTTAGGTGTGCACTTTTATTTCACTGATGAGTCTTCATATCACTAGTTGCATGACCATTTCCTTTTGATTAATTACAGCCAATTAAAATCAACGCTTAATAAAATGTACTACACATTTTTCTTTTATAGGGTTCACCAACAAGATTAGGATTTAGGGTCTTGGAATAGTTCATTGAGAGTCAATTCTCCAAGACCACTAAACAAAACAATTAGGTGTCTATCCAAGTGAGATAGTGAAATCCTTAGTATAATTAGCGTTTCTCAGGATGCTCCTCTTACACGGGAGTTAATCATGAGGCAGTGCACATGATTGTGACTGGGATGACCCTTGGTTACTTTCTGTGAGCACCATAGATATTTCTAGGATTGTATTTGTATCTGGGGGCTCTTTTTGAGTTTGAGGCTTTGCTACCCTACCCATACGGTCGATCCCACCTGCGACTGCCTACCTAAGCATTGGTTATATTGGGGTGACCTTAGTTGCCTTACCTAGGTATCATAGGGGGTACTTGTAGAGATTATTCTGTAGGTGTCCTGGCCAGGTAGAGGTCAGATAACATAGTCACTATATGCATTGAAGTTGAGGGCCACTATAATTGGTTACATACCTCCACTTGTAGTGTATGGGAGTTTTGAGCCTCTCCTAGGCGAGACATACCTGTTGCATTCGGGAGATCACATATCCTCCCCTGGGTTTGCTTATATTTTGGCTGTATATTTTCTTAGGAGTGTGCTCTTTGTGCGCTAGTTGTCCTTTGGGATCATAGTTACTTGAGTATATTTATGCTCTCTTGAGTTTAGATCCTTTTATTTTCGGCATGCCTAGTATCCTGTCACCTGTCCTTGGTCCTAGTGTCGAACCTGGTGTTGGAATTGGGGGCACTATAGCCCCTTACCTTGTCTATGGATTTGAGAGTGATCATATCATTCTCTTCGTTTGGCCTTAACACCAGTGTTCATCTTCACAGAGGTGGTAGTGGATGCATGAACGTTAGGTATACACCTTACTTCCCTTTTTATGTCCCATCGTACACCACATTATTTCCTTTGGGTGTAGTTTTCATTATCATTCCTCCCTATATCCTATAGTTTGGATTCTTTATTGACTATTTTGGGTTGTTTTGGACTAATATGGTTGTCATGTAAGGTCCATTTTTTGTACACTCTCTCTGAGGTTTCGACCCATTCGTGCCTTTCACGGGTATTATTTCTGAACTAGCATAAAGGTTAGGATATCACATCCGCTTGCACTTATTCATTGCCTTATGACCATTCCATCTTAACCTTAGGTACAAACCCATTCCATGGTATCACAGAACCTTCATGTTGTTGTTAGAAGTGGTACTATGTGAATGGTAAAGATTTCCTATACATGGGTGTCCTTATTAGCTCCCTTTTACATTTGGTACCCATGCTATGAGTCCTCTCTTAGGTCCAGGAGTCCCTTTTAGTCCCGCCATGACTTTGAGCAAGAGCTTCATACTCCTCTTAAAATTTATGTTTACCATTTCCCTGGGACTCCCTTGTATATGTCAAGTTGTAATTGCATTATCATGAGTTTTTCTTGCCTTTTTTAGCCTTATGTCGGCTTCCCTGACTTTGATTATCAGCCATATAGCCCAAGCTTATCTCATGTCTAGCTAAGCAGAGCCATTTTATATATTTGTTGCAGCTTGATTCCCCATTTTTTACTGGGAGGCAACTTTCCCCCGAGTGTCATTCTCCTACACATGTTTCCTTGCATTGAGCATAGGTATGTACTTATCCTACACATGTTTCTCTTTTTCATACTCTGGAACTAAACATGAAAAAGATTTTGAGTGTACTTTATGTCTTTGTCATGCTCGTTAAACCCTAAATAACAAAGCATCGAGTTTATTGTTGTAAGCCCCATTCCTTGTAATCAAATGGATATTTTTTAGTGATCTTGCTTTCCTTCATAGTCGTAAAACTCAGGCTATATGCTGCTTTTGAAGGAGCATTGGGTAGGTGGTAATTAACCTTTTTCGGACCTTCCTGAATAAGTACAAAAAAGGTGCACCTTACTTCTTCGGAAGCTAAGAGAGTTCTTTTGTGGTTTGTTTTATACTTTTTCGGCCTCAGGAGACTAAATTGGATGAAAAAGATCCCCCTTGGAGTCATCTTTGAGTTTTCAGACTCTCTAAACTATGAAAACACCGTCGAGCATGTACTAGTTCGGGCTCATAAAATCCATGAATCAGTGCTTTATCAAGCATTCTTCTATCTCTTCTTCGAGCTTGCCAAAAATGAAGATGGTCCCGAGTTTGCTTTATTGGACTCGTTAAAGCTTTACAAGAAAGAGGGGAAGAGAAGTTCATTCACATGTTTTTTACATCATGGAAGCAAGTCTTGTTTCCTTGAACAAAGCACCATTTTTGAGTCTATCAACAGTTGGGTCCTATTATTTTGACCTTATCCTGATTCAGAGTTTCTTACTCTAGTTGGTCTCTTTTCCAATTATATGGGGAATCTGTCAATGTATCCTACATTGTATATTTGTTTCCTTGGTCCTTTAGTGTTAAAAGCTACCTAATTCACTTTTTGTGTCATGCTCATTGTTCAAGGATTAAACCTTTGTCATCCATTCTGCAGTTGCCTTGACCTTTTGTGTCGGCCATTCCCTGGTATTAGTTCATTACATCATGTCTTCGGCGTTTCTTGTCATGAAATTCAGTACCAATTTTAGATCAAATTAGTCCTTGACGTACTTCATGTTTGATGATGAAGGATGCCTTCCTTCCAACAGATCTCTTCCTATTGACTGCAACACATCTTGCTCTGGGAATGAGATTTATAGTTTTATAACAGTACCTTGGGGATTGTAGTCATCAGTGGCAATTTCCCTTGCTATTGGGTAGTGGGATTACCTTAATGTCTCCTACTTAATGTATTCTTCAAGTGTTCGAATTCAAATCCTTGTATTCACACTTGTTAGAATGTACTAGGTACTTTGGGGACAATTTTCATTAATGGTGGTTTCCCTCACGTTTGTTAACAGTTCTCATTATTGACCGGTAATCAAACACTTTCCTCCATGTTCGAATTCAACTCCTTTATTCGCATGGTTAAGATTCATACCTTTTGGGCAGTTTGGATTGAAGACCTTGGGCCGATAGTAACATCATCATTTTTCTATTGCCCAAGCTGTGCAAGACCTTGTTACATTTTATATGACATTTTGCTAAGACATAGATCCACCTTGTATTTTTGTGGCTATGATCGATTGTTGAGCATGGATCCACCTTGTTCATTTGTGGCCATGAATCCTTTAGATTTAATATGGCACCTTTTTTCATATTGAGTGACCATGATAGTTTCATCAATTATACTGTTATCACTCCAAGAAACTCCTCTAGGTTGTAGCTCGAGGATGCCTGGTAACTTACAATGTTTTTTGGGGTTTTCAGATATGGGTCAAGTTCGTAGGCCTATGTAACCTTTCCACTCTCAAGGCATGCATAAAATTCACTCATTTATAAGGCTTTTAGTTGCAATTTGCTCAGAAGTTCGACAATAAGGTGTAGGTATGGAGAACTCACCAGGCTGGTAGGCTTACACACATAACACATGGATATAAATGGATAAATCCTACTGAGGATGATATTTATAAAACAAATATCACTAATAAACCAATAGGATGAAAGCTGTCGGCTTTTTAATAAATCTGAAAATGACCTACATGCACATTCAGGCATAAACACAGTAAAGAAAGAGATGATGGCTAAACAGATCACAACAAAAGAGCTTATATCATGAATAAGTAAAATGAGAAGCTTGAAAGCATTGTTGGCTCATAAATCCCCGAAGTTGAACCTTTATTATAAAATCAATCATGGGCATTACAGCCTTCTACAAAAATGACAGATCTTGAAAATCCGATCTGTTTACACAAAAAATATTTGAAAGTGATAGTTTTCTTAGATTAGGGCTTCAAACCCTTGCTAACTATTTGTATATCTATTGTGAAGATCTAGTTCCCTGAGCAAATTTTAAATAACTGAAGTGGTCGTTGATAATCACCACTACTGGTTCACTGTGAAATTGCCGCCAAGAGCCAGTGTCTTGGCGTTCAACTGAAGTGTTTGATAGTGATCACAGGTGCTCTTTCTTGTTTAATTCACCGGATTCTTCTACGTTGTCACCGCGGTCACCGATCAGAAGTTCTTACCTCTAACCCATCGGTGCCTTAGACTGGAATGCTGTTGCAATGTCGACACCTCAAATGATTAACGTTGTGATTGTTTATGCATTGGCACTTTCCATCACTAGCTTGTCATCGATCGAAGGCTAAAACAGCTAATGCATTGAAACCTCAAAGAAGAATCTTGCTGCTGTTTCGGAGGTGAAACGAACTAATCTTATCACTGTCAGAAGTCTTTTGACGAAGGAATCGGAGCTTTAGTTCTCTGTGCCACAAACACTGCAGAGGGGCTTAGTTTTAAATTCTCCGATCTCTAGTTCTGATTTCTCCCGATCACCAATAATTTCCTATTATCACGCTATCAAAATAATTATTGATTGATTGGAGGCCTTGTTTGTTTGTCTTCCACTGTTTTGGCTCCTTAGTGGACTAACTCACTAACGGTTTATGTTTTCAAGCTCCGACGTGTAGTCTTTAGTTCCTTCGATCAGCGATGATTTTTCGTTATGGCGGAACCCGTAGTTAGTTTGTTTCCCATCGTTGCGGCTCCTTAGTGAACTAACTTGCCGACTGTTTATGTCTTCAAGATCCGATGCATAGTCCTTTTTGTCTTACTTTTTCAAAACTTTATATATTTTTACTGTCGAAGATTTTTCTTTATCGCTATCGGAGGTCAGTAGGAGATGAATCGAAACTTTAGTTCTCCATACCACCGCTGTTTTGGAGCCTCAAATGACTAATGTTGCGATGGTTTCTTCATCGGCAATCAGAAGCTCTATCTTCTATCCCATCAGTGCCCCAAGTCTCAACGTATCGAAGCTTTCCATCACTAGCTCGTCGGCGATCGGAAGCTGTAATCATTAACGTTTCGAAACTTCTTGTCTAATCGCTACCGCAGTGTCGCAGCTCTAAACCACTAGCTTTGCAATTGAAAATTGGAAGCTCTGTACTCTATCTCATCAGTGCCTTAGACCAGAATGCTGTCACAATGTCGACTTTTCAACTCAACAATTTCCAAGTCAAAACTTTAAACCACTAGATTATTCGTAACATCAGCGCCGTAGAGGACTAAACCTCCAATCGTTGTTTAAAAAATGTTCCGATGGTAGTTAAAATATTTAGCAATATGCCTAACCGCCGAAAAGGTTTTCCACCTGTTTATTTATATTCCATGTTTCAGTGGCTAATGAGATGTTCTGATCCTCTCCCAAGCCATCGAAAGCTACAACTTGTGAAATTTTTACCCAAATCAAAAAACAGAGGCTTTCAAACTGTCAGTGATATTCATATCTTTCATCGCATGAGTTAAATTCTTCATATTATCAAAATAAATTTTTTTTGGGAGATAACATATGGCTCCTACTTGGGGATGGGAACCTCCCTATGAGGTCCCAAGAACCCCAAACCAAAATTCCTTTCCTGAAAAAGAATAATTAAAGCTATCTTCTAGTGTTCCATTCGGCATGGAGTCATTTGTCTTCTATAACTGATCTGCTGCACCCTGCCTGTAGCCTGTTTTGCTTATTCATGAAAACAACTGAAAATGACATAGCTGCTCATATTAAGAGCTTATTTTACTATCTACTCCTACTCATAATTCTAATTAGTTAATCCTTCTTATCATGTGACATCATGCTTCCAATGATGCCGAGTACGACCACGATGATGAACTCTAGTAATGCTCTTGCTGCCAATGCGCGTGTGTCTCAGTCTGAACCTCAACTCGAGCTTGAATGGCTGGAGCTTGAGCTTGAATGGTTGAATCTTAATTTTTTTCCTGAGTCGATGCCTGAATGGGAGTTTTATTTTATGCTGTACTGATGTCTCTCATAAATCTTCACGTGTTTTGCATCTTCCTAGTTGTAGTGAGTTTTTATTTTAAATAGTCCTACTCATTGTTGTTAATTTATTTTTTCTAACTGTGTTGATTTGTTGTTTTCCAATGGATTGGATTATTGTTTTCGAAGGGATTGGATTAGATTGGATTAAATTTTTTTAGAAGGTTGTTATTTTATTGTTTTTCAAGGGATTGTATTATTGACCAGTATATTATGTGTCATTGTATTATTAATGAGTATATTATGTTGTTTCAAAGGTTTTTATTTTATTACTTTTCTAAAAATTATGTGTAAATTTTTTTAAAGATATTGACCAGTAGATTTAGTGTGCCATTGCATTTAGCAACATTCTTAGTATTTTTTTGGAATCCCTGGAAAATTATCTCTTTCAGACATGGGTAAAATATTTTCTGCTAAAGTAGAATTGTTTTTGCTTCTTCATAGAATCCTCAGTTGGATGAGTCTTACTAATTTCTTCTTGGACCTATTCTGATTCTGCTTTAGCATAATGCTGATTTGGGGCTTGTTTTGCATAGATAAATTAATTCCATCTCATTGCAACCTACCACCATGTGGATTTGTGATTATTTTTTTGGAAAGATGTTATTGGATGCTCTATTTTGAAACATGCTCTTCATCTAAAAATAAGTTGTTCATAGTCAAGTTTTTGGGTCTATGAGAAATTTCTGCCATTAAGGTTTATTTTATTGGGAAAGCCTTTATCAAAAGCCATTTCTAGATAAATCCTTGCAATGGTAGTATAATACTGATTCAAAGTTTCTAGGATGGAAAAGTGGAACTTTCCCAGAGCATTCCTAATGGATTTAAGGGAGGTTTTTCCCAAGAAATGAAAGGACATATTCAAAATCATGACCCATACATGAGCTAAGGTAAGTGAATCCATTACAGGATCAAAGGTGGAAATCCATAGCTTCATGTATAAATCCAATCTTCTACAAAACCAAGGACCCAATATGAGGACCAAATCCCTATCTTCTTGAAGGTCAAATTCAATAACAAAAAACACATTTTCACAAGATTTATTAAAAGTCTCTTCCTTCAATAACTGCTAACCCACAAGAACTGATAACCCATTTCTATAAATAAACAAGCCTTGCCCACAAGCCATTAAATCTCCACACTAACAGATGGGAGTGATAAAGAAGGGCTTTCTCTTCAAGGTTGGGATCTAGTAGAATATATAAGAAAAAAGTTTCTAGAATCCATAATAAGGTGTGTCAATTTCCCTTTACAACATATCTTCAAAACAAAATTATTGATTAACCACCAAATCCTTTGAACCAGAAGTCAATGTGTGAAGGATCTATATTGGACACCATTATGGAGGGAAAAAAATGCATTAATCCATGCAAGAGAAAAATATGAGCTTGTAGAAAGCATTGCTTCCACCAGAAAAAGGAGATCAACTAGCCACATCAAAACCCTATATGCCACTATGAATGGGTGATTCTCTTCCATCTTTTCTTGAAATAAAAAGGTTAACATTCATATAAACGCCCCAGCTAGGAGTGTAATGCTCCACCACACCACAACCTCTAGCTGTAATGCTCGTCATGATGCCCAGGCTACGATGATGACCTCTAGTAATGGTGTTGCTGCCAATCCGTGTGCATTTGAATCATAACCACAACCAATATATTATGTTATTTTAAATGTTTTTATTTTATTGTTTTTTCTAAAAATTATGTGTAATTTTTTTTAAAGATATTGACTGATAGATTTAGTGTGCTATTGCAATAGCAACACCTTTAGTATGTTTTAGGAATCTATTGAGGATTATCTCTTTAAGACATGGGTGAAATGGTTCTTGCTAAATTAGGATTGTTTTTTCTTTTCTTAGGACTTGAAAACTCTAATTTTTCTATTCAATGACTAAACTTGTGTTGTTTTTTCTTTTTCATAGAATCCTCAATTGCATGAGTTGTACTCATTTCTTCTTGGACTGATTCTGAGTATGCTTTAGCATAATGTTGATTTGGGATTTGTTTTGCATAGATAAATCTTTTCGATCTCATTGCAACCTCCTACAACTTGTATTTGTAATTATTTTTTGGGAAAGAGGTTATTGCATTCCCTATTTCGAATCATGCTCTTCACCCAAAAATAACTTGTTCATAGTAATTTTTTGGGTCTATTAGAAATTTCTCCCATTAAGGTTTATTTGACTCGGAAAGCCTTGATCAAAATCCATTTCTAGAAAAATACTTGCAATGGTAGTATAATAGTGATTCAAAGTCTTGCCAAGAGCATTCCTAATGGATTTAAGGGAAGGTTTGCCCAAGAAATGAAACAACATATTCAAAATCATGACCATACATGAGCTGAGGCAAGTGAATCCATTACAACATATTCAAAATCATGACCCATACATGAGCTGAGGCAAGTGATTCCATTACACCATCAAAGGTGGGAATCCATAGCTTCATGCATAAACGAGAGCTTCCCCGGAACTAAAGACCCAATGTGACGATCGAATCCCTATCTTCTTGAAGGTCAAATTCAATAACAAAAAACTCATTTTCATAAGGGTTAGTAAAAATATTTTCCTTCATTAGGGGAGTCCAAGAGCTAATATTCCATTTCTGTAAATCAAGAAGCCATGCCCACAAGCCACTAAATCTCCGCACCAATAGATGGAATTGATAAAAATGGGCTTGCTCTTGAGGTTGGCATCTAGTAGAATAGATAATAAGGGAGCTTCTAGAATCGATAATAAGGTATGTCATTTCCCTTTTGCAGCATATCTTGTAAATAACCCTACTCAGTGGTAATTTATTTTTCTTGAGTGTGTTGATTTATTGTTTTTAGTGTAATAAGAGGTTGCTATGTTATTGTTTTCCAAGTGGGTTATTTTCTTTCCCACAGATAATTTTGTTATTTTTTTGGCCGAGAGATAATTTTGTTACTTTATAATTTTAGGCTCATTTATTAATTGATCGATTATTCTTGCATTATTTTGTTTTAAATCGTTTATTCTCTATTCAATGCAACTTAAAATATTCATATCAAATGTTCAATAAATCCTCTAAATATGCTGAGTTGATTTTGAATAGTACAATTTTAAATGTTTTACTATGATAATGTTTATTTTAATTCTATTTTATTATTATTTTTAAATATTTTATATAAGTTAATTATGATTGTTTTAATTTTTTATATCTAGGTTTATAACTGATATTTTATTGTGTATTCATTGGAAAAACATCTTTATTAAGTGGGTAAACTATTTTTTATTTCAATAATGGTTGGGAAGTTCTACCTTTTAATTAGCGTTTTTTACATTGAGTCAAATTTCCTCCTTGTACCATAGGAGGGAGAAATGCAGCTGTACTGGTAATTATTTAGCCTCCTCTCATAATCTAGAGAACATGAGTGAGTAAATTCAAACAAATTGATTACACAAATAACTTGAAAAACAAAACATGGCTAGGAAGGATCTAGTGTTACTCCTTGTCCTCATTTGTTGTAAAACCGAGGACTTACCATTGTCCATTATTTTTCTTAACATAGATCTAGTTGTTTTGAGTTTGAAATTTGCTCCCCTCTGAGTAGGTCTACCAAATTTTTTTTTTTGGAATCCCTTGAGGCTTATATTTTCCATACATGGGTGAAATGGTTCTTTCTAAATTGGGATTTCTTTCTTCCTTTCTTAGGACGTGAAAACTCTAATCTTGCTTCTCAATGACTAAACATTGTGTTGTTCTTGCTTCTTTATAGAATCCTTAGTACTACTTCCTTCTTGGGCCGATTCTAAGTATGCTTTAGCATAATGTCGATTTGGGGTTTGTTTTGCATAGATAAATTAATTCGATCTCATTGCAAGCTCCAACCACTTGGATTTGTGATTACTTTTTTGGAAAGAGATTATTGGATGCCCAATTTCGAAACATGCTCTTCATCTAAAAATAACTTGCTCATAGTCAATTTTTTGGGTCTGGGATATTTCTTCCATTAAGGTTTATTTTACTCGGAAATCCTTTATCAACATCCATTTCTAGACAAATCCTTGCAACGGTAGTATAATACTGATTCAAAGTTTCTAGGATGCAAAACTGGAACTTGCCAAGATCATTCCTAATGGATTTAAGGGAGGGTTTTCCCATGAAATTAGATGACATATTCAAAATCATGACCCATACATGAACTGATGAAAGTGAATCCAGAAACTAGAGCTTTCACAGAACCAAGGACCCAATATGAGAAACGAATCCCTATCTTCTTGAAGGTCAAATTTAATAACAAAAAACACATTTTCACAAGGGTTAGGGATGTCCAAGAGCTCATAGTTCCCATTTCTGTAAATCAACAAGCCATGCCCACAAGCCATAAAATCTCCACACCAACAGATGGGATTGATAAAGAAAAGGGATTTCTCTTCAATGTTGGGATCTAGTAGAATAGATAAGAAGGGAGATTCTACAATCCATAATAAGGCTTGTGATTTCCCTTTTGCAACATATATTGAAACTAGCTCTACGCACTGCTTGTAATTTATTTTTTCTAACTGTGTTGATTATTGTTTTCTGCTTAATAATTTTATTACGTAGTATTTTCAAAAGGTTGTTATTTTTTTGTTTTCGAATGAATTGGATTATTTTCTTTCCCACAGATAATGATATATTATTCTTGCATTATTTTGTTTTAAAGTGTTTATTCTCTATTCAACCCATTTTAAAATATTTACCTAAGATGTTCAATAAATCCTCTAAATATGTTTAGCTGATTTTGATTGTACAATTTTAAATGTTTTACTATGATCATGTTTATTTTAATTTTATTATATTATTATAATTAAATATTTGATATAAGTTAATTATGATTGTTTTAATTTTTTTTATATCTATATTTATAACTGATATTTTATTTTGTATTGAGTGGAAATAGATCTTTATTAAGTGGGTAAATTGTTTTATATTTCAATAATGGTTGGGAATTTCTACCTTTTAATTATTGTTTCTTTACATTGAGTCAAAATTCTAAATTTTTCTAACAAGATTAATCTCCTCCTTTCACCATGGGAGGGATAAACACAACTTTACTCGTGATTCTTTAGCCTCCTCTCATAAACTAGAGGGCATAAGTAAGTAAATTCAAACAAATTGATTACACAATAAACTTGAAAAACAAAACATGGCTAGGAAGGATAGTGAGACTCCTTGTCATCATTTGTTGTAAAACCAAGGACTTGTTTTTCTTGACAACCATTGTCCATTATTTTTCTTAACCTAGATCTAATGGTTTTGAGTTTGAAATTGTCTCCCCTCCCACTAGGTCAACCCATCTTCTTGTTTTTTTTTTTTTAGAATTTCTTGAGGATTATCTTTTCCATACATGGGAGAAATGGTTCTTGCTAAATTAGGATTGCTTTCTTCCTTTATTAGCAATTCAAAACTCTAATCCCATTGCTCAATGAATGAAACTTATGTTGTTCTTGGTTCTTCATAGAATTCTTAGTCGGATGAGTCATACTAATTTCTTTTTGGACCGATACTGAGCATTATTTAGCATAATGTTGATTTGGGGTTTGTTTTGGGTAGATAAATTAATTCAATCTCAGTGCAACTTCCCACCATGTGGATTTGTGATTATTTTTGGGGAAAGAGGTTATTGGATGCCCTATTTCGAAACATGCTCTTCATCTAGAAATAACTTGTTCATAGTCAAGATTTTGGGTCTATGCAAAATTTATTCCATTAAGGTTTATTTTACTCAAAAATCCTTTATGAAAATCCATTTCCGGACAAATCCTTGCAATGGTAGTATAATAGTGATTCAAAGTTTCAAGGATGCAAAAGTGGAACTTTCCAAGAGCATTCCTAATGGATTTAAGGGAGGCTTTGCCCAAGAAATTAAAGGACATATTCAAAACCATGACCCATACATGAGTTGAGGCAAGTGAATCCATTAAAGGATCAAAGGTGGGAGTCCATACCTTCATCCATAAACCATAGCTTCCCCAAAACCAAGGGCCCTATCCGAATCCATCAAATCCCTATCTTCTTCAAGTTCAAATTCAATAACAAAATAAAAAATTTCACAAAGGTTATTAAAAGTCTCTTGCTTTATTAGGGGCAAACAAGAGCTGATAACCCATTTTTGTAAATCAACAAGCCATGCCCACAAGCCATATCCACACCAACATATGAGAGTGAGAAAAAAGGGATTTATCTTCAACATTGGGATTTAGTAGAATATATAAGAAGGGATCTTCTAGAATCCATAATAAGGTGTGTTATTACCCTTTTGCAACATATCTTGAAAATACAATTATTGATTGACCACCAAATCCTCTGAACCAGAATTTAATGTGTGAGGGATTGGCACAAACTAAGGGGAAGGAACTATATTGGCAACCATTATGGATGAAAAAACATTCTTTAATCCATGCAAAGGCATGCAAGATGCAAGCGAAGAAGGTGAGCTTGTAGAAAGTAGTGGTGCCATCAAAAGAAAGAGATCAACTACCTACATCAAAACCCTATATGTCAATATGAATGGGTGATTATCTTCCATATTTTTTTTTAAATAAAAAAGGTTAACATTAAAATAAACATGAATATTCACATAAAATAGGAATTCAATCTTACTCAAATTTGATGGTTGAATTATTCATTTTTTCTATTCTAATAATAGATAGAAAATCAAACAAAGTTGTACATTATGATTAATTTAATTAAAAATTGATGTATGTACATGACATATATTTGAAATATATTTGATAGAATGGGTAGAAAATGTTTAGGAAATTAATTATAGCACTAATAGAATGCAAAGCTACATGATTTATTAGATTAGGTATCTATTTAATTTAAATTAGAGAAGAAGTGCTAACATGGGAAATCACTCTATGGAAGGGAATATTTATTTCAAACAAGAAATGAGATGGCATCAATGTTGTAGAAGAACTTTGAAAAGAAAGTGTAGATCTAGATCTATGAACATTGTGTGATCAACTTGAAAGAAAATAGATTTGCTTTTAGTTTCTTCATAGTTTAATTTGAGGTTGTTTCCATTTTATTTTTGAAATTATGAGAGAAAGGTTTAGGTCAAGCTTAGGTATGAATTGGTAGAGACTTGATTGGTCTTATAGACACTCAAGTGTTTACATTCTGGTTTTTTCCCTAGTGTTCTTACTCTCACACAAAAAGAAAAAGTGTGTTGTGTGCATCGTATTTCCATTTTGAAGAAGTTTGTAAAATATTGTGTGTTGAGTAGTCATCATAGTCTTTATTTTAGAAAGAGTTCTTGTCATTTTCCTTTTCAAAATTATTTTTTTTGAAGTCATGATGTGCTTGAAATAGGTTTGAAGATATAGTTTTGTGTTTGTTTTGTTGGGATTTAGTCATTTTAGATAAGTAGGAACCGGACCTCTATCTCTTATTTAAGTAGGTCATTTTATGTAAGTGAGAAAAATATTTGCATAAGAATTTTGAATGGTTTTACTTTTATGTAATCATATCATGCATTCACCTAATCGTGAAAGATAAAATGAAGCATTAGACTTAGGTTAAAATTTGTAGAGAAGTGTGATAGGTTAGAGACATGTTCCGACGTCTTTAAGCGTAGGAGCTGTTGTTATTTTCCTGCACTGAATTCTAGATATCGTGCGGTTCTTCCATGTACCGTTGGTATATAGAACGAACTTTCACGTACCATTGAGGTATATATAAAGGTACTTCAAGTACTCAATTGTATATCGAAAGTCCCCTTTCAAACAGTTGTGCATTAGACAACACTGATACGGAGTGGATCTCCCACACACCTTGTGTATATAGGGAGACACTTTTAGGGATCCTGAGAGAATCTGAGCATAGCCCTTTGACCATCCTATCACCGCAATACACTGAGAACAATAGTCAAAGAGATTACTATGTGCATGCAATCTAGGTAGTCGGGTTTTCAAAAAGGGTACGTTCCCAATCCGACTTGTCATGTTTCAGTATTGGACCCTACAATATATCGCAAGTTGTGGTGGTTTGACAATCCCGTGAGGATCCTAACTTTTTACTAGTCCTATCACAAGTTCTGATTGTTGCTTTAGTTTGAGTATCATTTGATTTTCCTTACTAGATAGGTTTTTTTTCTTTCCAAGATTAGTTTGATTTTTGCAAACTGGTTCATTTCCCATGGAGGAAGTCCAGTCAGTTACAAGGGTTATCACCCTAAAATATTTTGAATCCTCTGGCTCACCCTCCCATGGAAAGAGACATGGAGAACAATTCTAAGGCAGGTAGCGATTCTATGCTTGAATTGGAAGGAGTTTTAGTTAAAGAGGAAGGATTTGAATATCCTCTTCCCCATTCTCCCATGACAGACCTATCAGGACAACCACTAGTGGAGGAACCCTCCTCTCAAAACACATCCTTTGTTGTCTTAAATCCTTCTGAAGATGGGATTAATCAATTTCATCCTGATTAAATAATAGCTCCTATATTTGGACATAATGCTCCATTTTGGGAAACTTCCCTTGCTCAAGCTATCTCTCATTTCTGTACCACTACTACCATGAATGTCTCAGCTATGGAGTTGACCCCAAACTCTATATGACCCTTTCCCTACCTTTTACCTAGTAATATTTTAGGTATGTCATTGAATATTCCTTGTAGTGTTTCTCTAGTGAATCCTCCACCTTGTTAAATTTTCATATGCTTAACTAAGACATAAGTATATCATTTCATTTTTCATAATAAAAGCATATAAAGCAGGATCACTGAAAGAAACAGTATCACAAGAACAACACAGATTTATCCTAGGAAAACCCCTAAGGAAAAAACCCAGCAAAAGCTTCCTCAATATAGATGCCCCAAAAGGGAAAAAGGTAAAACCAACAAGGAGATCAAAAAACTGATTCTCCTCCTTCTCCAGCAACTCCTCTCCTCCACAAGTGCGCTATTCCAAGTGAGTGTGTGTGTCACAAATGAGGAGCACTACACCTCTATTTATATTCATCCGTTTACTTAAAGTTTACTCAATCAACATGTCGGCTTAAGTTAACTCATGTAGGCTCGACTTACACATGTAGGCTCAAGTAACCACACTGGGGTGCTGATGACCCACTTTTACAAATAGAGGGGACTACCTCATGACTCTTATTAGTTCTTCCGATTAGGAGCATCGGGGTACAATGTAATACAAGTGGTTC